>CAUYLG010034139.1:0-14265 GCA_963573385.1 Cacajao melanocephalus
GAGTGCTCTTAGAAGACATGCCTTGCCGTGCGCCTGGCATCCCAGCTACTCGGGTGGCTGAGGCAGGAGAATAGCTTCAACCCAGGAGGCAGAGGTTGCAGTGAGCTGAGATGGTGCCATTGCACTCCAGCCTGGGCAACAGAGCAGGACACCATTAAAAAAAAAAAAAAAAAAAAAGACATGCCTTGCAATCTAGGAGTGCAGATGGCTAAAGACACAAAGTGCCACTGCTGCACAGCCTCCCGGAACAAAGCAACCCCACCCTAGAGGCTCCGCTAGGGTTACTTCTGCCTACAAATAAGGAAATATTGCCAAACGTGTTGATCGGTGCCTGCAGTGTGGGGCAGAGAAAGTACCATGATGGTTCAGGAAGACAGGCGGAAGCCTCCGGAGGGAGTGACACCAGAGCTGGTCCTTGAAGTGTGGGGCAGACTTGGCCATAGAAGGGCAGCATAATCAAAGGCAAAGAATCAGGGGTGTTGTGTGAGTCACAGGCCACCCTGTTTGGTTTGAGGCTCAAGGAAGTGGGAGCTGAGGTTGGGAAGCTAAACCCGGGCCAGGCAGAGCACCATGGCTTACGCCTGTAATCCCAGCACTTTGGGAGGCTGAGGCAGGGGAATTACTTAGAGATGGAGTTTGAGACCAGCCTGGGCAACAAAGCAAGGCCCCATCTCTAAAAAAACCTTTTTGTAAATTAGCCTGCTGCAGTGGCATGCGCCTATACTCTCAGCTACTCAGAATCTGAGGAGGAGGCTGGTTTGAGCCCATGAGCCTAGGCATTCGAGGTTACAGTGAACTATGATGACGCCACGGCACCCAGTCCTTGATAACAGGACAAGACCAGTCACTATAAACAAACCAACAAACAAGGTCAGAGATTTATGTGTCCTCCCCACCCCTCTCCCCTTTTTTTGACTTCTGGTGAAGAGAATTAGAGGATAAGTTCATCATACTCTGTAGTTCATGACATACTATCATCATTGGTCTCTACAGATTCCCTCTCTTGATTTGCTTATACATTCTCATTTCCCCATCTATAAGGGGATGGCTTCTAATACACTTGTCAGCTCTCTTTTTGTTTCTGTATGTTCTTTGTTTGTTTGTTTTTGAGACGGAATCTCGCTCTGTTGCCCAGGCTAAAGTGCAATGGCAAGGTCTTGGCTCACTGCAACCTCCGCCTCTCACATTTAAGAGATTCTCCTGCCTCAGCCTCCTGAGTAGCTGGGATTACAGGTACACATCACCACGCCCAGCTGATTTTTGTACTTTTAGTAGACAGGGTTTCACCATGTTGGCCAGGCTGGTCTTGAACTCCTGACCTCGTGATCCACTCACCTTGGCCCCCAAATTGCTGAAATTACAGGCATGAGCCACCACAGCCAGCTGTTTTTTGTTTGTTTGTTTGTTTGTTTGTTTGTTTGTTTTTTGGAGATGGAGTCTTACTCTGTTGCCAGGCTGGCGTGCAATGGCATGATCTTGGCTCACTGCAACCTCTGCCTCCCGGGTTCTAGCAATTCTCTTGCCTCAGCCTCCCCTGAGTAGCTGGGACTACAGGCCCATGCCATTACGCCCAGCTAATTCTTGTATTTTTAGTAGAGACGGGGTTTAACCATGTTGGCCAGGATGGTCTCGATCTTTTGACCTTATGATCCACCTGCCTCAGCCTCCCAAAGCACTGGGATTACAGATGTAAGCCCCTGAGCCCAGCTGTGCGTGTTCTTATATAAATGATATTGGTGCTTAGTTCTTAGGATACATGTTGTTTTAATGTATGTAAAGGATTTGGGATTTTGTATATCTTACTCTGCTGCTGGCTTTTTTTATTTGGCACTAGGATTTTAAGATTCATTCATACTACCAAGTATGCATACAGGCAATGACTTCTAAGTGCTGTATAGTACCACTGAAGTACACCCACTGCATTCTGCCTGTCTGCGCCCAGGGATGGACATCCATGTCACCCACAAGGGGTTCCTTAGCACAGGAGTGCCACGTTGAGCGCTGACTTTTAGGCGGGCTGGTGGCCTGGCAGGGCTGACCTGTGTTCAGCAGTCAATGAGACACTGGTGAGCCCAGCTTGGATGTGTCTAGCTGGAGCTGAGTGGCTGTGACTTCAGATACTTAAGGGACATGTGAGGCTTCTTACAGGCTGTCTGCATTTTTGGTAATGCGTAATGTGGCAACTCGTGGGACAAATGTTAGGTCTCGGTCCTAGCTTTGAAAGGATCCTGTGTTCTTTATGTGTGATGGGGAGTTTAGGAAGCAAACCCAGGAGATGTGTTTTCCTGAAGGTTGGGCTGTGAGGAAATGTGGTCTTTGATTTGACGCCGTGACAGGGTGGGAGGGGGGCAGCGCATACCCATAGCAACTGGGGGAATGGCGTTCAATGGAGAAGAGCATGTGTGCACATGAGTATGAGTGTGAGTACCTGCCAGAGTGAAAGTGTAACTAGTCCAGAAGGGTAGGACGTGGAGGTGGCATAGGCACAGGGTGTGGTTATGAGGCTGCCTTCTTTTTCTTTTTTATATTTATTATATTTTATTTTTTGAGACGGAATCTGGCTCGGTTGCTCAGGCTGGAGTGCAGTGGTACGATCTTGGCTCACTCCAACCTCCCACTCCCTGGTTCAATTCTCCTCCCTCATCCTCCCAAGTAGCTGGGATCACAGGCACGTGCCCCCACGCCCCGCAAATTGTCTTGTATTTTTAGTAGAGATGGGGTTTCACCACGTTGGCCGAGTGGGTCTCAAACTCCTGACCTCAGGTGATCTGACCACCTCGGCCTCCCAAAGTGCTGGGATTACAGGCATGAGCCACTGCGCCCGGCTGTCTTCTTTCTCTCTTTTTACCCATCCAACCTTGCCATGACTCAGAGAGAGCCTGCTGCTGGACCCCACTGAAGCTTCTAACTGAAGAGCCACAGAGTAAGCTGTTACTCTTCATTTACCCAGGTTGGCTCCTGTGTGTGCTTCCTGTACGTCCAGAGAATTTGTTTTTAATTTAGGGAGACAATCACTCTCAAAAAGGCCAGCAGCTCCACTCCTGCCACCGCGCGTCTGTCCATCTGAGCCTGAAGAGGGTCCTGCAAAGATGCTCAAGCAGCCATGGACGAGATTTCACTTCTCAATGCATTCCTTTCAGGCTGGCCAAAGCTCGGAGGGCACAGGCAGGGAGAAGGGCACCGATGTGAAGCAGTCCTAGAATTCCAGGCATTTCCTCTCCAGCTCCAAGATCCACAGATGCTGTCTCCAAGGCAGGTTGCAGACTGGATCCAACCAAGGTCCTGGGAATCCGAACGTCACCTCTATTAATGATTTCCATGCATTGTCACGTCCCTGGGAAAACCCTGTCAGTAAAAGAATGAGCATGGTTCCTCAGTTTCCTCAATTTGGAATGCAGCTACTTCCACAGTGACATCAGCCACTGGAGATGCCTGCAGCTCTGGGGCTGGCAGTTCCTGGAGGGTGCAGCCCATGCCCATCCTGTTCACCGCTGGACCACAGCATGTAGTACAATGCCTGGCATATAGCATAGAATAGGCATTCAATATGAATTTGAGGAATATCTGAAATTAAGTGGCAGGGACTAGAGAAGGAATCTGACTTTACGGGGAAAAGGAGATTCAGAGAGTTGAAGGAGTTTCTCAATTTTATTATTGAAAGTTCCTGGTAAATTACTTGATATGACACTTTGACAGGACACCCTTAAGTTATGGGCAGCTTTGATTGCTAGAATGTTCTTTAGAAGCAAGTAAACACTCTGTGATGGAATACCCACTGGATGTTCTGCTCTGGATGAAGCCTCAGGGCCATAATATACACAGTATAATGTAAATATAGTACAATATATATATATATATATACATGTATTTGCTCTGTAATTCAGGCTGGAGTGCAGTAGCATGATCCTAGTTCACTGCAGCCTCAAACTCCTGGGCTTTAGTAATCCTCCCACCTCAGCCTCCTGAGCAGCTGAGACTATAGGTGCACACCACTATGCACCTGCTCTGGCTACCCTGGCCACTTTGTATCCCATAACAGAGTATGACTTTTTTCTATCTCTTTATAACATTTGTCATGAGTCGAATGATCTTATATGTATAATTGCTTCGGTGTTCCTTGCCACCTTTCCCTTTGGACCACTCAATGAAAGCAGGCACTTTTCCTTGTTCTCCACTGTTTCCCCAGCACCTATGCTGCGCTGTGTACAAAGGATGTGCTTAACAAGCATGTGTCAACGACATCAATGACTGAATACTTGGCTGAGCAAATGAGCCGTCGAAACTGGAGGCAGTACGCTAAAAGGGAGTCGGGACTGAGGAATGAAGACATGGCACAAAAGTTCTCACCCCTTCACTCCATCAACACGGGCCACTGATTTTGCAGAAACCCCTTAACCTCTTTGAGTCTCAATTTCCCCATCAGGAAAATGGGGATAACAACACCTTCTCTTTGTGCCTCCCCAGGTTGTGAGTGAAGAATGGATGCCACCATTAGTGGCTTCCATTGTGCTCAGTGGGAACGCGCATCTCCAGGCAAAATGTACAGGAATAGCCCAGTTCGTCTGCCTTGTGCATTTCTGTTGTTTTTTTGTTTGTTTGTTTTTGTTTTTTGTTTTAATCAAGCAACAATTGAGTGTTTCCTAAGCACTATTAGATGCCCAGAGCTCCTAGGGACTGGGGTCTGCCTAAGAGGCAGGGGCCTGGCCCTTGATTTAATTGGGAGTAATTAGTGAGCAATGCCAGCCCACCCTTTATTAGTCATGGGTCTAACAAGCTGAAATGAAGCAAGGGCAAAAAAATCCATTAACTATAGCCATATTTACACTTTTGTTGTCAGCCACACCATTGTTGGTTTAAAACAAGCTGCCTTTAATTTATTATAGTCATTTTTCTGCCTGGAAGAGATAAGGAAACTGAATTTCATAAGTATGCACACAGTGATTACAGCTGAAGGGAACCTATGCTTGGTGGATACTTTTCAGAATCAGTGAATCTCAGAATAGTAGAATTTTTTCTACTTCTAAGAAAGAAACAGGTCTCACACTACAGTAATGAAGAAGGCCCTAGGAACTATATTTTCTAAGAGACTTCCCTTTTGGTCTTTCCTGTTAAACACACCAAGAACGTGCATCATCTGGGAGATAGGACTTGGAAATAAGACAGAAGAGAGTGAGGTACGAGCATGACAGGGCCAAGCCTTTCAGGCTGGGATGAGGATGGCGTACTTTGGACGCAGTGAGGAGGCTGGCCTGCCTGCAGTGGGGTTTGTGCCAAGAGGCAGCGGGAGGTGCCTCGGGGAGTACATGGAGAAGGGCTTTGAATGCAAGGTCAATGAGTACACAATGAATACACTGTGGTAGATTGTGTTTTTCAAAGATGGCTGCAACAATATGTCCATCCTACATTTCTTCTTAAAATGTTTCTGCGACTCGTCCCACTGAGTGCTGGTGTCTGTCTCCCTCTCTCTTGAACACAGGCAGAACTTCGGGACTGTCTTGACCAACAGAATACGGGGGAAGTGACGTTGTGTGAATTACAAGGTTAGGTCATACAAATTCTGTGCACTTCCTTTTTTTTCTCTCTTGGAACATTTTCTCTTGGAAACTAGTCACCATGCTCTGAAGAGGCCCAAACTAGCCCACGTGGAGAGATTACACGGAGAGGCCAGGTATAGGTGATCTGCCAAAGGCCACCTGAAGACCCCACTGCCAGCCAGCGTGAACCACGAGTCATGTAAGTAAAGATAACTCCAGCTACTTCCAGCCCCCAGCAGTTGAGTACATCTCTAGTCTTTGTGTCTTCCCAGATGAGGCCCTGGGTTTGGTGGAACAGCAACACAGCATCCCTGCTGAGTTCTGTTTAAAGTCCTAGCTCTCAGCATCGGCAAGGTAAGGGCTGTTTTATGCCACTCCCCAAATGGTTGTCTCGTGGGGTGATTTGCTAAACAGGAAAAGAAACTAGAAGGAACATACGCTTCAGTGGGAGGCATTGAAGGACAGGAGCACGCTCCAAGCCACGCTAGGAACCCATCGCACGGGGCACCCTGAGCTGCCGGCTTCAGCGACAGTCAAGGCAATCATCTTTGCTCCTCCAGTCGCGGCAGTTTTAAGATGATTTTCATGGATAAACATAGGTCAGGTGGTGCAGAGGTTGCCTGCCCTCTCTCTTTACAGATGAAGAAATTAAGACTCAGTGAGACTAAGTGGCTAGCTAAAGACCCTACAGTGGCTGGTTGAGTGGACCAAGCCGGCATCTCCCATACCCAACAAACACCATCTAATTCCTCCCATTGCCCTCCCTGTCTCCTGCCCTTCCCTGATAGATGAAGAAACTCTGGCCAGAGAACATCCATGCCTTGTTCAAGGTCCCTCAAACAAGCAAACCACATCCAGTGGCTGCGGCTGGGCACTGTGCAGCTTGCAGGGGCATGGATTTTTCTGGTTGACTACAGTGACTCTGGTGTCCACCATGACAATGGTAATGTCATAGCTTGTCTAGACTAACTCTTCATTATATCCACGGGCAAGCCAGAGCCTACCCATTTTTTAAGGTCCGTCCACCTGCCACCTCCTCAACCTCCTCAATAAAGCCTTCCTTGATGCCACTAATAATTAATCACCCTCTCCGTAAGCTCCAATAACACTTTGTTCATAACTCTACCATAGTATATTATATAGAAGTATCTTCACTTGCATGCCCAGTGATTAAAGCTGGCTGTCAATTGGGTATTTAGCTGGGCTGTTGCCAAGACACCTACAATGACCTCTCCATGTAGTCTCTCCACATTAGTGATAATCAATAAGTGTTAATGAACTAGAAATGTACCTGCAGGTTCAACAGCTGACTGGAGACTGTGTGTGTGTATAAGGGGATAGAAGCAGTGCTCATGCGTGTGTTTGGGGGCAGGGAGGGAGGGAGGAGAGTTTGAGTTAAAACTAAATGACATTTTATTTCCCTCCCAGCCCTGAGAATCTGGGTTTTCTTCTGGTATATTTTGTGTGACCTACCCTGGTAGTAGGCTCTCTGCCAGTACATCCTGACAGAAAGCTGACAATTAGGGTCAAGGTAGCCAGGGACAGAGCTGGAAGGGCTGCCCAGGGCAGGCAAGTGTAGCTCCAGCAGTGTGGTCTGGGCTAAGTCAGGGATATATGCAGACCTGGTGGGGGCCCTTGTGGCTGCAGCATATTTAGGATGACCATCAGAGGCTGGGCCGGCCTGTGTCCTAGCCAGTAATGGGCTGGAAGCCAGAGGCCGGGGCGGATCTCAGGTTGGCCACTCCTTCCTGTTCAGTGAATCTTTGATGAGCCTCTACCACGTGCTGTCACAGGTTTGGACCCAGCAGTGAGCAAGTAAGACCCAGCTCCTCCACGTGAGCTTGCTCATCACTTGGAAACTTACATTTGGGCTTACTTTTCTTGTCTGTAAGAATTGGGCTGGGCATGGTGGCTCACACCTGTAATCCAAGCACTTTGGGAGGCCGAAGCAGAAGGATCACAAGTTCAAGAGATCGAGACCATCCTGGCCAACATGGTGAAACCCTGTCTCTACTAAAAATACAAAAATTAGCTGGGTGTGGTGGCGCATGCCTATAGTCCCAGCTACTCAGGAGGCTAAGGCAGGAGAATCGCTTGAACCCAGAGGGTGGAGGTTGCATTGAGCTGAGATCATGTTACTGCACTCCAGCCTTGCGACAGAGTGAGACTCTGTCTCAAAAAAAAAATTGGGTACCTGTGAGACATTGAGCATGGTGGACACATGGGCACGCCATGCATTCTGGCTGAGAGCAAGGGTTCTCAGCCAACCCCTCAGACCCTAACTCCACAGACCTCCGTTTCTCAGCAGGATGACAAACAGACCGTCAGAGCAGCAGGAAATTAGAGAATTGCTAAAACAATCACCCAGCCTGGCTGGCATCATAGAAAGAACAAAAAGTGAGCCTCTAGAAGTAAGGAATTAGGAGGAAAAGAAGCCCTGATTTTGCAGGGTGATGGAAAGTTTGCAATGGATGAGAACACTGGCCTGAGAAAGGGGAGGGGATAAGCAATCATAACTAGTCGGTTGCCTTCCTGAAGTCCGCTGATTTTTTTCTCAGGAGGTTCAAAGCTCTTGCCAGCTCCCTCTGAGGTGGCTTCTCCCCTGCCTCTCTGATGGGCATTGGTCAGATGATAGGGCTGTGCTGCTCAGGCAAAGCAGGGAGGCTCTGTGGGACAGTTGGGAGAGACCTGGACAGGCCAGTGCAGTCAGGCAGCTGTGTTCGAGGCCCATCTCTGGATAAGTCGCTTTCTCTGAGGCTCAGCTTTCTCATTGTGTCTGTAATGTGAGAGATCAGCCTGCGGTCACATGGACCCTGCTCTCTTCCTACCTCACTGTTGCTTGCATCTACAGCTCCCCTCTCCCTACCCCCTAGTTCTTACTGCACGCCCTCACCCCTGCTTCTTTTCCAGTTTCTCCTCTCCTCCCTATCCGAAACATTGCCCACTGCAAGTCACTCCTTCTCCGTCTCTGACTGCAGCTGACCCTTCCTCTTCAAAGCCCTTCTTCCTCCAGCTCTCAGCAAGCCCTCCCTCCCATTATCCTGAGCAAACCGAAGCCACACAGGGTACTTCAGTGCAGCTGTCTCAGCTCTGGCTGCTCATAAGACACCCTGGGCTCTGTTTAAACCTGAAAGCCCCATTCACTCCAAGCCAATGGAATCCAGTGTCTTTTCAAGGCTCTGCTAGGAATTCAAATGCGCTCTCAGGGCTGGGAACTAAGGTGGCCCACACCTCTCTGTCCCATGTGGATTAACCTCCTCCCTTTATAAAAACAAAGTCAAGGCCCTTCAAAAGCACCCCCCCTTTTTTTTTGAGACGAGTCTCTGTCTATCGCCCAGGCTGGAGTGCAGTGGCTTGATCTTGGCTCACTGAAATCTCCGCCTCCTGGGTTCAAGCGATCCTCCTGCCTCAGCCTCCCAAGTAGCTGGGACTATAGGTGTGCACCACCACGCCCTGCTAATTTTTGTATTTTTAGTACAAACATGATTTCACCATGCTGGCCATACTAGTCTTGAACTCCTAATCTCAAGTGATCCACCTGCCTCGGCCTCCCAAAGTTCTGGGATTACGGTTGTGAGCCACCGCACCCAGGCCAAAAGCCATTCTTAATGACATCTCCTGGGTTTGGTTGGCTTTTGCCTTTTTTTCTTTCCAAAAAAACTTTTGGCCGTCAAGCCCTGGGAGTTAATGACATTCCTCAGTCAGCTCACAGAGCATTTTCACAATTGGTCCCTGCAGGTGCCCTCTTTCCTTGTACCAGAGGTGATTATCCCCAGGATCTAATCCCATTTTTTTTTACCCATAGACCATCATTTTTATATGTTTATCTTTTTGTTTGAACATGTTCTTGCAAAGTGTGTTCTTTTACATATATGTACTTTTTACGTATGGAAATGATGTGCCCTCTGGCTGTTGGTGACTTGGCTTCCTGATGCTCCAGAGACACATTTTCCATAAAGACCGTGCCCTGAACTCACCATTCCTCTTCCTGGGAGAGCTGAAGCAGTTCCTCCACCAGGGGAGCAACCATTGTTCCAGTCTCAAAAATACTGTAGCAAGTCAGGGAGATGCACAAGTGCGGGATTCTAGGACCTTGACCCTCTACCACAAACAGGGGCGCTCATCTCTGTGTTCTGGGAAATGGCGGTCTGTGTGTCAGCCAGATAAACATGTAAGTTCAGGGTCATCGGATAAACAACTGTCCCCACCCACCTTGTTCTGTTGGTCTCATTTTCACAATAGCTGATGTGGCTTCCCGAGTTCCTGGCCACTTGAAAAAACAGCCAAGAGCAGCAGTCTCGACGCCCGCAGGACCCTGCTCAGGCAGCTCTGGGCAGCTGTCCATCAGCACCCCGTGCACCCAGAGAGCAGGCAGTAGGCCAGCACCCTGGACAGCTGGTACCGAGGAGCTCCATCTGTCCATCTGTCCATCTGTCCCCAGGGCTGGGTGGACAGGCAAATCTCTTTACAGTGCTGACAGTGGACAGCGGAGCCTGGTGCTGAGACCATCTGACCTGATCTTGAAAGGACTGCATTCTCTTGCCAGTCTCTGGCAGATCCCAGCTTGGGGCCTATTTTCTGGAGCTAGTTGTCTCATGAACTCCAGTCTGCGGGCTGTGAGACCCAGCCAGGTCAGTTTTATGGCCAAGAGAGCAAGCAGTTGCTATCTCGAGCTGGAGCAAATGCATCATCTTCAGTTCTTCTATGCAAAACTAAAACCAAAAGGTTTCCATTTTTGGTATGGGAGTGATGCATCTGGGCAGAGGGCTGGTGTGTTAGACTCAATCCATGCCCCTCATCTTGCGGGGCTGAAACTGAGGCCAAAGGGACTTACTTGCTCAGGGTCACAGAGTTAGCAGAAGAGCCGCAGTCGAACTCAGCTGACCTGAAGCCCAAGCTGCCCTTTCAATGCCCCAGCCTTTGTTCCAGGTTTTATCTCCCACAGGGCTGCTTGTCCTCATCAGTGCACAAGAATCTGAAGCTCTGCAGGAGGGGGCTGCCTTCTCTTTCGTGCTGTGCTATTGAGCTAGACCCCAGAACGTGGAATACCTTGCCCTGGGTTTTGGTCCAGCTTTGCTGTGTATTTCAATCTTTGAGCTTCAGTTTCCAACTCTGCAGAGAAGGGCTAACAATAGTTATGATATATGCATCAGGAGCTTTAAAACAGTCATAGCCTTTAACCCAGTGATTTGACTTCTGGGAAATTATCCTGTAAAAGTGATTCACAGAGTTTTATGCTCACAATATTCATTGTGCACAAAAGAAATCTCCAAAACAGTATTAAAACTCACGAGTAGAGTATGATTCCAAGTGGGTTAAGAAAAAAAAAGAAGCCAGGCACAGTGACTCACGCCTATAATCCCAGCACTTTGGGAAGCTGAGGCAGGCGAATCATCATCTGAGGTAAGGAGTTCGAGATCAGCCTGGCCAACATGGTGAAACCCCATCTCTACAAAAAAACAAAAGTTAGCTGGGCATGGTGGTAGACGCCTGTGATCCCAGCTACTTGGGAGGCTGAGGCAAGAGAATCGCTTGAACCTAGTAGACAGAGGTTGTGGTGAGCCAAGATCGCGCCATTGCTCTCCAGCCTGGGCAACAAGAGCGAAACTTTATCTAAAAAAAAAAAAATATACTAGATGATAGGAATTTTTTGACTCCATTATAATTTTGTGGGACCAGTGTCGTGTATACAGTCTGTCAATGACCACAATGTTACTACGTGGCACGTGACTGTCTGTTACTTTTAAAAGCAGCAAAGCAAGGCTTTAAAAAAACTTTAAGCATCAAAAATGAAAGAAGGAAACATTTAAAAGTCTAGCGTGTTTAACAATGTTCTCAGCCAGTTTTTTCAACATCGATTTTCAGATTAATTCTCACAACAGCCCCCGGAGTAAGGTATGAACTTGGACTCCATACCTCATTTACAAACAAGGAGGCCGAGGCGAGGGAAGGGAAGTGACTGTTTCTACCTGGGAGTGGAGGGGCCAGCAAGGGATCAGACTTCAGGCTGTAGTGACAGGGTTCCTGCTACCAACATGCCTGCCCCTTAAAGCAACAATGTCAAGACTAACCAAGGATGGGGCAGGGCGAACGCTAGGCAGTCTGAGACCTATATGTTAGTGGGATTGACAGCAGAGGGGGTGCCTGGGGTTCCTGACACCCCTTCCTCTGGCTAAAGCAGAGAAAGAGGTAGACACAGGCAGCATCCACACAGAGGCTGCCTGGTGCCTGGACTTGACCTGTGGCTTTTTTTTTTTTTTTTTTTGAGACAGAGTTTTGCTCTGTCACCCAGGCTGGAGTGCAGTGGCATGATCTCAGCTCACTGCAACCTCCACCTCCTAGGTTCAATCAATTCTCCTACCTCAGCTTCCCGAGTAGCTGGGATTACAGGCACCTGCCACCATGCCCGGCTAACTTTTGCATTTTTCGTAGAGATGGAGTTTTCACCGTGTTGGCCAGGCTAGTCTCAAACTCCCAACCTCAGGTGATCCACCTGCCTTGGCCTCCCAAAGGGCTGAGTCATGAGCCACCATGCCCGGCTGGCCTGTGGCTTTTAAAGCAAGACTTGGTCTTTGAATTCATAAAGTGGGCACTGAGTTGCATTGTCTGTGGGGGGGCGGGGTGTGGTGGGGAGGAGGGTCAGGAGTGCCAGGAAAAGGTAGGGTACCACTTTCCAAATCACGCACCACCGAACAACCATTTTCTGGTGTAGAAAATAAGAGCAGCCGGCCCTTGTCTGGCTGCCTCTTGGCCTGGGGTTGTGGTGCCCCGGGGTCGGAGAGCCTATCAAAGGTCCTTGGTATTTCAGGCTGCCTTCGCTTCCGCTTCTCACTCATTCTACCCCTTCTTGGAAGCTCAGGGCTCCCCAAGAGAGGAATGCAGGCCTGTTGGCTCTGGGTTGGAAAGCTCGGACAGACGGTCCAAGCTGTCTCAGGAACTCACACAGAGGCTGGCAGGAGAGAAAAGACAGGCCACTTGGGCTCGCAGGGTTGAGGGTCCAGGTATTGGGAAAGGGGAGGGAGCGTGTGGCTTTGAACACACGCTTGAGTGGTGCCTCAGCATCTCACCTTGCCCAGGTAGCACCGTTTTGCAGTATCCGTCCAGTATCTCTGGATAAGGTTTGCATTCTCCCGAGACCCTTGTCAGAGTACCTCCAATGTATGGGCAGTGGATAAAACGTCACCTTGTGGTGAGCGTGGGAAGACAGCGCTAGCGAGAGGTGGAGAAGGCACAGGTCTCCCCTACTTTTGGATGTTTCACAGGGTCCATTTAGCTGAAGTGCAGATGAGGAGTGAGTGTTGCAGAGAAGAAGGCCTGAAAGGGTGGGTGGTTGGATGAAACCTCCCTTGGATCTCTGGCAGTGCAGGGTAACAGACAGTGGTCTTCAGGGTGAGATGCACCAGAATCCCCCTGCATCTTGGGGAACTTATTTAAAAATGCAGATTATGGGCTGTCGTCTGAGATTCTGGTTCAGTAGCCTGGGGTGGGGCCAAGGCATCAGTGTTTAAACATTCTCCGGATGATGCTGATGCATGTGGTCTCTGGACCACACTTGGGGATTGTAGGGCTGTGGAGTCCCCATAGGGTTGTGGGATTCCCTTATGCTGTGTTGGGGTGCAGGATCCAAGAGGTAAAGAGACAGGACACTGACGAACTGGTGAAGAGCATCTGGACTCAGGGGGCCACACCACCTGTGAGTGGAGATCAGCGACGGGCCCCAAATGCCCAAGAGCATCTGTATTTATTAGGTATAAGCAGGGGGCAGGGTTGTGAGTGAGATCATCATCTGTAGGCTTAGTAATAGGATATACAAAATCCCATGAGTCACAAGCGAGGGGACCACCCCATTATGCCACCTGGGCAGAGAGGTGGGCCATGCACAGTAGGGGGCCATGCCATGCACAGTAGTGAGGGTCATGTACAGAAAAGGGGTCCACCCCCATTAGTTCACCAAGGCAAGGAGGTGGGCTGTGTGCAACAGGTGTCATGTGCAACACTTCTTATCTGGGGGCTGGAGACTTCAAAGGATTTCTAATAAAAGGATACTGTAAGCCAATGCAGTGGGAGCTGACTGACTTGTGCTCTTAAGATATTTATGGGAGGATTCTTTGAGCTAGCACAGAAGCGAGAAAAGACTGACAGGGTGTACAGTCCGTGTGACTGGTCACACCAGAGGGGTTCTTCTCCCTCGGTTACTTCCAGGGTCTCAGGCCTGAGGCCTACTTTCCACAAGAACTGGATGCAAGGTACTACAACTCCTTTATCAGGAGGAGAGGCACTTGCTCCAAGCCTATCGTATAGCATATGCCCTTTCAGGTAGGGACGCCACTGCCTGGGTCTTTGGTTCGCTTCCTGGTCTGGCTGTTTTCCCATGTACTGCTTCTGTTCTGTGACTGCTCTAGGCATTCCTCCTACTACAAACTACTATATGGTTATATAGAAGGATTATATAAATCAGCACTAAATGTGTCAGTACAGATCCGACTACAACACCTATATGATTATATAGAAAGATTATATAGAACTAGGTATGCTAGCTATATGTAAGCAGTAAGTTACACTTCAAGCACTAATTCTATAAACTAATATATGATTATATATGAAGGATTATATAAAGGAAACAGCTGAGCAATAACACTATAAACTAAGATATTCTTCAGGCACTAGTTGTGCCTGAGTCTGGACAGTTCTCCTTCCTTAGTGCCCATGGGGGGGTGTTACCCACAGGGGA
>CAUYLG010034140.1:0-34927 GCA_963573385.1 Cacajao melanocephalus
TTTAAAAGTGACCACATAATTGGAAGTAAATCACTCCTCAGCAATTGCATAGCATTTCACAGGTTTAAATAAAATATTGATTGGCTGCTTGTTTGTTATTTTCATCCCTTATTCCTTCCTGTCTCCATTGTTAAGCACAATCATTGGCATAAAAGAGGTTTTTAATACCCATTTTTAGACTGCATTCTAGCCTGGGCAGTAGAACAAGAATCCCGTTCTTCCTGTCTCTCTTCCTCTTTCTTTCTCTCTTACATTCTTTTCTTTCTTTCTTTCTTTCACTCTTTCTTTCTTCTTTTCTCTCTCTTTCTTTCAAAAAAAAAAAAAAAGAATTATATAAAAGTTTGAAGTGACAGGTGAGACACTGTATACCAGAGGCTAAATAGGTCATGTCAAAATAATCGTCCTTTGGAGAAATCTGTTAACATGGGAAATGAAAGAAAAGCCAAGGAGATGTATTTGACCTTTTTTTAATGACTTGCACCTGAGATAAAAGGAATATGCTGTGAGGGCTGCATGCCTCAGGGCACTTGGAGGAATTGTACAACACAGTAGCAGCCACCCCCCTACATAATGTAAACAGCACCTAACTTGGAGCCACAGGGCTTGAGTTTTAGGGCCAGGCTTTCTTCTTGAAAGATAGTGTTAAATACTTTTAATATAATAGATTACGTTTCTTGAGCTGTTAGCCCAGCACAATTCTAAGCACTTTTCATATTCACTCATTTGGTTCTCTGAATATCACTTAGCATCATTTTAAAGACAAGAAATATGTAACTGAGAAAGATTAAAACACCTTTTCTCAAGTCACAGAGTAAATTAAGTGGCTGAGCTAAGATTCTAGCCCCGTCACCCAGCTTGAGAGCCTGTTAACCATCACACCTTACTGCCACTTCTTGTTCACATTGAGAGGATTTTCCAGGTTGTAGTGTGTGATACAAATAAAGGCAATCATGAATAAGATATTGTCTCCTGCCCTCAGCTGACTGTTACAATGTCAACTGAAAGGTCAGACTTTCAAAGTGAAAATTTGCAATCTCTGCACTGCTCTTGAAATCTTTCTGGCACTGTTCTTTTGTCAGGCTACATATATATGACTGTCTTTCTGTGCCCATTTTTTGGTCATCAAGGACAAAGCTCTTTGATGCTCTGAACTCGTAATGAAACAAAATAGTCTAATAGATTAAGAAGTAAAGAATAAAGGATTTAGTAAGCAGTGTCATAATCACCAGTTTTATGAATCCTCCAAAAACATGAACACCACCCAAAAATTATGACAACAGATGGAGAAAAGCGCTGGTTCTTAAATAATTTATGTATGATGTTTTAAGCAGGTAATGCAATCTACCAGAATAAATAATAGCAATTGTAAGGGATTTCAATTTTTGTTTCTTTACTAGAAACGGAATATTACTATTTGGAGTTTAAATGGAAAGCAGTGAGGTTTTTAATGTTTCTTTAGATATTGTTTTATGTTTGTTAGAATGTACTCTAAATATAGTGCCAAATAATTCTTATTTTCTACAGTATTATATAGAAATGAGAAACTGTAATACCTGGATTTTTTTTTTTCAACATTCAGTTTTTAAGGATCTTTTACTAGAGCCTCATTTATAGTTTCTGGTTTTGAAGGAAAGGTTTATAGGGTTGTATTGCTGCTCCCCCTGCCCCCCCTTTTTTTTTTTACACAGAGTCTCACTTTGTCACCCAGACTGGAGTGCAATGACACGATTGCTCACTGTAGCCTCAACCTCCCAGGTTCATGTGATCCTCCTACCTCAGCCCCCAAGTAGCTGGGACTACAGACTCGTGCCACTATGCCCAGCTAATTTTTATATTTTTTTGTAGAGACAGGGTTTCACCATGTTTCCCAGGCAGGTCTCAAACTCCTGGACTCAAGCAATCCACCTGCCTTGGCCTCCTAAAGTGCTGGGATTACAGACATGAGCCAGGGCACCCAGCCAGTGTTTCTGCTTATTTACAGTTTTTAAAACTCAGATTAACACTGTATTTCTTCATCCTGAGTTCCCTGGTTAATCAACAAAAGCACTGCTATGGTTTGGATTTGTTCTGCCCCACCAAGCCTCAGGTTGAAATTTGATCCCCAGTGTTAGAAGTGAATCCTGATGGGAGGTGTTTGGATCGTTGGTGGTGGATCCCTCATGAATGGCCCAGTGCCCTTCTCCTGAGAGCCAGTGAGCTCTCACTCTTAGTTCACTGAGAATTGGTTGTTGAAAAGAACCTGGCACCTCCTCACTCTCTCTTTCTCTCTCTCTTCCTCTCTCTCTCCCTCTCCCCCCTCCCCCTCCCTTACTCCCTCCCTCCTTCCTTACTTCACCATGTGATCTGCGGATGCTGGTTACCTTTCTGTCTTGAGTGGAAGCACCTAAGGCAGAAAATTGGTACTTAGAGTGGGATGTTGATATAAAGAGACTTGAAAATACGGAAGCAGCTTTGGAACTGGGTAATGGGCAGAGGTTGAAAGAGCTTGAAGGGCTCAGAAAACAGGAACATAAAAAAATGTTTGGAATGTCTTAGAGATTGGTTAAATGATTGTGACCAAAGTGCTGATAGAAATATAGACAGTAAAGGCGATGCTGAGGAGAGCTCAGATGGAAATGAGGATCTTATTGAGAACTGGAGCAAACATCACCGTTGTTACACTGTAGCAAAGAACTTGGCTGCGGTGCCTCCATGCCCTAGGGCTTTGTGGAAGGCCCAACTTGAGTTACAACCTAGAGTATCTGGTATAAGAAATGTCTAAGCAGCAAAGGGTTCAAGAAGTGGCATGGCTGCTTTTAACAGCTCACAATCAAATATGGGAGGAAAGGAATGACCTGAAGTTGGAATTTATAATTAAAAGTAAAGCAGAGCGTAAAAATATGGAAATACTTGCAGCCTGGCCTTGTGTTAAAGAAGGAAAGAGTGCTTTCAGAAGAATCCAGTTAGTTCAGATAAAAGGGATCCAGGTGCTGATAGCCAAGACAGTGGGGAAAAGTCCCTCAAGACATTTCAGAAATCTCCTAAGCTGTCCCTCTCATCACAAGTCCAGAAGCCTAGAAGACCAAGAATGGTTTCCATGGTCAAAGCCATGGGTGCAGCTGTTCTGTGCCACCTTGGAATGTGCTCCCTGCATCCTGGTTGCTCCAGCTCCAGCTCTGTTTCAGAGGGCTCCAGGTACTGCTCAGGCTACAAGCTGTCGCCTTTGCAGCTTCTGTGTGTTGCAGGGCACAGAATGAAAGACTGGCAAAGGCTTGGCAGCTCCCACCTAGATTTTAGAGAGTGTATCAGAAGGCCTAGGTGTCACAGAAATATTCTGCTAGGACAGTGCCAAGCAGAAATGTGGTGTTGGAGCCCCGATGGAGAGTCTCCACTGGGGTATTAACTAGTAGAGCTATGGGAACAAGGATGCCATGGGGACCACAGAATTGCAGAGCCACTGGCAGCGTGCACCCTCATCCTGGAAAAGCCACAGGCATTTGACTCCAACTCATGAGAGCAGCCACATGAGCTGTACCCAGGAGAGCCATTGGGACGGGACTGCCCAAAGCCGTAGGAGCCCACCCCTTACACGACTGTGCCCAGGATGCAGGACATGCTCAAAGGAGATTTGGGAACTTTAAGGTTAATGTCTGCCCTGATGGGTTTCAGATTCTCATGGGGCCTCTTACCTTTTTCTCTTGGCCAATTTCTTCCTTTGGAAAACAGCATTTATCCAATGACTGTTCCATCATGGTATTTTGGAAGTAAATAACTTGGTTTTTTATTTTACAGGCTTATACCTGTAAGGAACTTGCCTTGAGTCTCAGATGAGACTTTGGACTTTTAATTTGGTGCTGGAACTAAACAAGACTTGGGGACTATTGGGATGGAATGGTTGTATTTTGAATGTGAGAAGGACATCAGATTTGAGAAGTGAGGAGTAGAAGGCTGTGGTTTGGATAGGGTTTGTTTGGCCCCACCAAGTCTCTTGGCAAAATTTGATTACTACTGTTGGAGATGGGGCCTGGTGAGAGGTGTTTGGATTGGGGTGGGGCAGAGTGGGGAGGGGCCAGTTTGAGGGGCGAGAGGTAGGGATCTCTCATGAATGGCTCAGTGTCTTTCTCCCAAGAATTAGTGAGTTTTCACTCAGTTTCTGACAGAACTGATTGTTGAAAAGAGCCTGGCTCTCCTCCTCTATATCTATCTATCTACTCTTTATCTATCTATCTATCTATCTATCTATCTATCTATCTATCTATCTGATCTATCATCTATCTCTCCTCTCTATCTGTCTACCTACCTAGTACCTGGCGCTCCTCCTCTCTCTCTCTCTATTTTATCTAT
This sequence comes from Cacajao melanocephalus, assembly GCA_963573385.1. Classification (NCBI taxonomy): domain Eukaryota; kingdom Metazoa; phylum Chordata; class Mammalia; order Primates; family Pitheciidae; genus Cacajao; species Cacajao melanocephalus. The sequence goes on from CAUYLG010034140.1 coordinate 4,324, forward strand.
CTACCTACCTATCTGTCTATCTCCCCCACCCCCACCCTCTCTCACTGTGTGATCTTCACACACTGGCTCCTCTTCCACAAGTGGAGGCAGCTGGAGGCCATTGCAGATGCTCGCACTGCTTCATGTATAGCCTGTAGAACTATGAGCCAAATAAACCTCTTTTCTTTATAAATTAGTCAGCCTCGGGTACTTCTTTATAGCAATACAAATAGACTAAGATAAGCACAATACAATTCTGTTGTCTAGATTTATAATTACTAAATATATATATCTCTGTCATTGCTGAAAATGGGGTGCAGAGTAATTTTATAAACTGGTGTATAAATGGGAAAATAGCCACTCTTACTGAATTACAGATACTTTATATTTGTGATACTATACATGATTCTGAATTAAAATATTCTATTTCAAAATAAATATATCTCTAAGCTATTGAAAGCAGATTAAATGTTATGTATTACAGAAAACAGAGGTTAAATTGGGTTTTAGCTTTGCCTAAATTCTAAATGTTGCTGATAATAATAAACTTTATTCATCATTACTTTCAAAACAGTTGTTAGAAATGCAGATAAATTCAGAACTGTTGTTTTATCTGTAACTGATGCTACCAGTTAATTTAAGTGTCTGAATAATAACCTGGCTTCTCTAAGATTTCTGCTTCCTACACTTTATACTTTCCAAAATACCGCAATTTTTAAATTGTTTTTTCTTGTTGAAAACATAATACATTTTCTTTTCACCATAGGAAAATTAGAATATTAAAAAATTAAAACTATCAAGTTTTTTTGTTTTTTTTGTTTTTTTTTTTTTTTGAGATGGAGTCTTACTCTGTCACCCAGGCCGGAATGCAGTGGTGCGATCTCAGCTCACTGCAGCCTCTGCCTCCTGGGTTCAAGAGATTCTCCCACCTCAGCCACCGAGTAACTGGGATTACAGGCATGTGCCACCACACCCGGCTAATTTTTTGTGTTTTTAGTGGAGATGGGGTTTCGCCATGTTGGCCAGACTGGTCTTGAACTCCTGACCTCAAGTGATCCACCTGCCTCAGCATCCCAAAGTGTTGAGATTATAGGCATGAGCCACCACACCCAGCCAAAACTATCAATAATTTCTTTTTACAGAGAGCAGTAGCATAACTGAAGTGGAAAGAGTTGCAAAAACTTAGAGAAAGCCTAACCTCAGCCCTTAACCTTGTGCCCTTTAACCAGTTCTTGCCTCTACTTGTTAACTTCATACTACCAGACACAGTGCCTGAAATTTTTACCTTGTTGAGTTAATTCCTTGGGTTAGGGCTATACTTCTCAAGCCAATTTTTCATGCAGATATTCCTCATTCAAACGTACCTTTTAGATTTAGAGGCAAAGGAAACTATAGATGTGTAGGGGTATAACCAAAAGAGGATGTGGCTTGAGACATCCAAACGTGTGTACTTTGTATTTAAAATTCTAGGCAGTTTTGTAATATTTCCTGATATTGATATAGTAACAGTGATGTGTATTTTCCAAGAACAGCTGCCATATTTGTCCTGCATCTTTGTATACTCCTCGTCATAGAGCTGAGTATCATACTTGAGAAGCAGAGAGTTAGAATTTTTTCTGTGTTTTATTCATTTAGAAAATACTCGTGAAGTCCTGTTTTATGCTAGACACTGTGCTGGTGATATGTATATCACAGGCTCCCATTTTCATGGGTCTGTAGTGGTACAAACACAAAAATTATTTGCCATGAGGCTTAAGTACGGCAGTACCAAAGCAGAGATACTATTCAGGGAGATATAGTGATGGACCATCTTGAGATCAGATACAGAATCCTGAAATAGGTTTGTCTGAGCTGAATTTTAGAGGATTAAAAGTCTTCAAAGTATTTTGTTAAAATACATTTTTAAGTTAAAAACATATGGTGAGCATGTGTCAAAAATGTATTTAATAATGAAGTTAACAGCAAGATGGTAAAAGCTGGTTCAGAGTAGTATAGGAGAGACCAAAGTCAATGAAAGAGAAACTGATGAAATAGGCTTGCAAAGTTAGCTCAGAACTGATTATTGGGATTTCCACTTACATGGCCAAAATAGACTAACAAGGACCCTCTCACTTTAATTTTAAAAAAAAAGAAGAAGTGGGCAAAATATATGAAACAATGGTTTCAAGACTTTTGAGCATCAGGTAATGGGCAGTTATCCCTGACAAGCAACATACAAATATGGTGAGCCTGTTGCCCTAGTGTATTGCCTAGAGAGTCTCCAGGCATGGCCCTGGAAAGAAAAATCCAAGTAAAGCCTGATGGCCTCCCTGAATTGAGGACATGGAGCTAGAAACCCAAGAAGGTCAAGGCAGCTAGGACAGAATACTAGAAAGTAAATAGCTTCACAGAAAGCAAGGACTCTGAAGATGTACAAAAGGTCTCCTTTCAGCCTACAGCTGAGTACTGATTGATGGCTGTGAGTTCACTGCCCTAGGCTGTGGAAAGAACTACCAAAAAGAATTAGAGGAGGGGCCAGGTGCGTTGGCTCATGCCTGTAATCCAAACACTGGGAGGCCTATATGGGTGGATCAGTTAAGGTCAGGAGTTTGAAACCAGCCTGACCAACATGGTGAAAACCCCTCTCTACTAAAAATACAAAAATTAGCCGCACGTAGTGGCGGGCACCTGTAGTCCCAGCTACTCAGGAGGCTGAGGCAGGAGAATTGCATGAACCCAGGAGACTTGAGATTGCAGTGAGCTGAGATTGCACCACTACACTCTAGCCTGAGCAACAGAGCGAGACTCTGTCTCAAAAAAAAAAAAAAAGAATTAGAGGAGGATACTGGTTTGAGACTTTCTCAAGCAGAGGTGATAAGAAAATTATATATTGCATTTCTTTGAAGAGTAAATTGCTGGATTTTCATCTTTATTGGATAATATCAAATCATTTCCCAAAGTGTTGTGCCAGTTTACACTCCCACTCACAGTGTCTAAATGTTCTCTGTTCTGCTTCCTCAGTAACACTTGATTTAGAAAATTTTTTATGCATGGACTTAAAAAGGAAAATGTTTTACTGATCTGCAAGATGTTAAATGTTACCTCATTTTAATTATTTCTATGATTTCTAACTGTGAATATATTTTCATGTGTTTAATAATCATAACTGTTCTTACATGAAAAAAAATGTAAGAATTAGAGGAAACAATTTTCTGAGCTAAACCAGGACCAGGGATAATTCCCATTCTTACCATACAGAATGGAAACCCTCGTAATTCACAGGGCATTGGGTAAAGTACTCAGAAAGTTTTTGACTCTGTAATGGGACAAAATTAACTAGAGATTAAATGCAGATCTTGTACCACCTAAAAGCAAGACCTAGAAGGATCAAGCTGTTTCCAGATAACTACCTCCCAGACAATGCTCAGTAATATTTATTACTTTTTAAACTTTTTCTCGCCATCTGTCTAACCAAATGAATTCAATAGTATTTAAAATAATATAAAAGCATCCGGCTCCAAATTCACAATGTCTGCATCCAATCAGAAGTGACCAGACATGCGAAGCAGCAGAATGTAACATATAATTGAGAAGAAAAATCCATTCATTAAGACTAACCCAGAAATAAAACTTGAAATTAGTAGGCAGGGCATTATAACAGTTATTACTGTATTTTATATGTTCAAAACACTACAAAAAAGGTTGAGCAAATTGAGCAAAGACATGGAAAATATGTTGAAAAGATTAAAAGACACAGATACTGAAGAAAAGATTCGCAAACTTGAAGACATATCAGTAGAAACAATTCAAAATGAAACAGTGAAAAAAATAAATACAACAGTGAGGAATAGGACACCTTCACTTGGACTAATATACATGAAATTAGAGTCCCCAGAGAGAGTAGGGACACATAAATGTTTGAAGAAATAATGGCCAGAAATTTTCCAACTTTGTTGAAAACTATAAACCTACAGATTCCAGAATCCCAGTGAAACCTAAGGAAAAGAAGCATGAAAAATCCACACCAAGAGGAACAAAGATAACAGTGACATCAAATGTCTCATTGGAAACAATACAAGCAAGATGATAGTCTAGAAACATCTTTTTAATTTTTTTTTTTTTTTTTAGAGACACAGGCTCTTACGCTTTTGCCCACACTGGTCATGAACTGAGTTCAAGCAGTCCTTCCATCTTAGACGCCCAAATAGCTGGGACTACATGTGTATGCCACTGTACCCAAGAAACATATTTAAAGACTTGAAAGAAAAAAATAACTGTCAACCTACAATTTTCTACCCAGCAAAAATATCTTTCAGAAATGAAGGTGCAAGGGAGACTAGTTCAGACATAACCAAAAATAAAAGGATTTATCAACTGCAGACCTACACTATAGGAAATGTTGTAAGAAGTTATTCAGGCAGAAGGAGAATGATACAGATTGTATATGTACATATAGATCAGTACAAATGAAGAAACACCAAAAATGGTAATTATATGGTTACATATGAAATACTTATTACCTAAATGTCTCTGAAAAATCATTGATGTTTAAAGCAAAAATAACATTATGAAGTTTATAATTTATGTAGAAGTAAAATATATGACAAAAATAGCAAAATCTCTTGTAAAGTTCATATACATGAAGTAGTATAATATTAATTGGAGGTGTACTGTGATAAAGATGTATCATAAGCTTCAAGGCAACCACCAAAAACATGCAACAAAAAATATAATTAATAAGAACCAAAAGATATAAAATAGAATCCTAAAATGTGGTCAGTTCAAAAGCAAGGAGGAAAATAAGGGAAAGGGAGTAAAGTACAGATGAGACTAAAAAAAAACAATAGCAAGATAGCAAATTCAAACTCAACTGTATCAATAATTATAGTAATCAAATTAAATGTAAGTGGTCTAAACACCCTTAGTCCATTTTCGTGCTAGGCAGTTTACATGCTTCTCCTAACAGAGAAGCTTATAACAGAATACCTGAAACTTGATAATTTATAAAGAAAAGAAATGTATTTCTTATAGTAATGGAAACTGAGAAGTCCAAGGTAGAGTTGCCACATCTGGAGAGGGCCTTCTTACTGGTGGGGACTCTGCAGAGTCCTGAGGTGGCACAGGGCATTACATGGCAAGGGGGACTGAATGTGCTGGCTCAGTTCTTTCCCCCTCTTCTTACCACTCGCAAGTTCTACTTGCATGATAACCCATTAAACCATTAGTCCATGAATGGATTAATTCACTCTTTGGGTAGAGCACTCATGACCCAGTCACCTCCTAAGGCTTCACTTCTTGGTGCTGCCACGTTGCATTAGAAATTAAATTTCAACCTGAGTTTTGGAGGGGGCAAATATTCATACCATAGCACACCCCAGTTAAAAGATAGAGGTTGCCAGGTGCATTAAAAAAGTAGGACCACCCTGCATACTGCTAATAAGCAACCCATATTAAATAAAAAGATATTTGTATTTCCATTCCCAAGACCTTAAAACAGCCTATTATAGCAAAATCAAATTCCTCTCACTAGGTGTCAGCACACTGTCAAATTGGGCCATCCCTGCCTATCCTTGTATTTTAGCCAGGCTAGTTCCTGCCGCTCCCTGTGCCGACCCTTGCTTATGCTTTATTCCCTATGCAAAATCCTTCGCAATTCTCAAGACCTTTTTGCTTGTTTATAACTCTTTATCCATGCTCATTCCAGACCAGTTTTGACTGACCTGGACCCTTTGTCAAGCCCCATCTTTACTGTTCTAAGAGAATGTTATAGCTCTTAGAACAGTAAAGAATTTTCTGCCCATTTACCTTATTTTGTAGATGAGAACTTCATAAGACCAATGAGATTATGTGGCCAACTCAGGTTCATATAAGTTTAGTGATAGAGTTTGTAGTAAGACAAAGACATACTGTTTTCCAGAATTATCTGCCGCTCACAATTAAGTACATTTTGGGGAAATAATTATGATGTGTTTCTGTGGCATTAATATTTGTACAAATATTTCATTTCATGTGCCTGTCTTATTTCCCAAATTAGACTACAAGCTACCTGTAGACATCTTTTACTAGTATTCTAGTGCTTTACTGTTTACAATAGCAAAGACTTGGAACCAACCCAAATGCCCATCAGTGATAGACTAGATAAAGAAAATGTGGCACATATACACCATGGAATGCTGTGCAGCCATAAAAAAGGATGAGTTCATGTCCTTTGCAGGGACATGGATGAAGCTGGAAACCATCATTCTCAGCAAACTGACACAAGAACAGAAAACCAAACACTGTTATGTTCTCACTCATAAATGGGTGTTGAACAATGAGAACACACGGACACAGGGAGGGGAACATCACACACTGGGGCCTCTTGTGGGTGGGGAGGCTAGGGGAAGGATAGCAGGGGGTAGGGGGATTGGGGAAGGATAACATTAGGAGAAATACCTAATGTAGATGAAGCAGGGATGGAGGCAGCAAACCACCATGGCACATGCATACCTATGTAACCTGCACAATCTGCACATGTACCCCAGAACTTTAATATAAAAAAAAAAAAGTACTCTAGTGTTTAAAAAAATGCTGGATATGTAGGTACAGAGTAGATTATGATATTTGATTAATAAACTTAGAATCCAAATAGATAAGATTATAAAATATAGGATAATAATTCATTAGTTTTTACTATTTGAAAAAGTGATGATTGATTCCTTTACATACAGTAGTTAGGATTCAGTTGTATCTCAATTTCCACATTTTGCTACTCATATATAAAGTTTGATTCAGTGCCTTTATATCTGCTGAGATTTTTCAACCTTAATATAAACTCTGCTTATTACCATATTATCAGCAAGTTTTCACAGAGGTCTAGACCTGTGCCGTCTGATACATTTGCCACTAGCTATTTAAATGTAAATGAACCAAAATTAAAGAAATTTTAAAATTCAATGTCTGCAGCACAGTAGCCAAACTTCAGATGGTTAGTAGCTACTGTATTGGAGGGCAACAGTAAAGAACATTTCCATCATCACAGAAAGCTCTATTCATCTAGAATTTCTTATGTAATGACAAATTGTTTTGTGTACAAAAAGGGAAACCAAAGATTTTTACAGGATTCACATTGATGAGTCAACCATTCTGGTAACCTGATGGCAGTTCTAAAGTGTCGATAGTAATTCTAGTGGTTGTTCCTTCACTGAAATGGGCATGTATTTCCTCATCCTCAATGGTACGGGCTTCTAGTCAGGTGCACAGGTAATCCGTTGAGCAGAAAATATATCTATATTCCATCTTTACCTTCTGTTTAAATGTATATTTGTATGTCTTAAATACTTTAATTGTGGTAGAATGTGTATATAGATGCTTATAATATGGTGTGTCTATTCAAAATATTTTGACCTATTGGGGTACATAATCCAAAATGTAGAAGCTGCTTCTCAAATGTCTGTCAACATAGCAACCTAGCTGCTCACTGCTCTGCCTCTGTAACTTCTGTCATCGCCAGCTAACTGACTTCATGGTTTTTGGCTCTTTTCAAACTCCTTGAGAGAGAATCTGATTAGGCCACCATCCAGAATCAAGTAGTTGGACAAAGCTGTTGATTTAGGACATAAATAAACCCCTTGCCAACCTTGAGATGGTGCCTTTAATTGAAATACCCATCCCCAGTAAGTTTTGCTATGATGATGCTGGAATTAAAATACAAAGCATGAGTCCTATGATGCAGAAACCTTTCCAGAGAAGGCAGTGGGCTTGGCAAGTACTCTGGGCCTCCTTTTAAGAGAAGCATGTAAACTGCCTAGCACCTATTGTTGCCCATCAAATGTGTTTATTGAAAATAAACTATGGCCAAGCACAGTGCCTCACACCTGTAATCCCAGCATTTTGGGAGACCAAGGTGGAAGGACTGCTGGAGCCCTGGAGTGCAGGACTAGCCTGGGTATCATAGGAATACCCTGTCTCTGAAAAAAGTAGAATTACCCAGGCATGATGGCACCCACCGTAGTCCCAACTGCTTGGGAGGCTGAGGTGGGAGGAACATTTGAGCCTGAGATTGTGCCACTGCACTATGGCTTAGGTGACAACAAGATCCTGTCTCATTCAATCATAAATAAATACTTTTTCTTGTGCCACTGTACTGTGGCCTAGGCAACAGCAAGAATCTTGTCTTGTAAATAAATACTCTCCAAAAAAGGAAGGGTAGAAAAAGAAGTCATTTGAATGTTTTTATGTATGTTAAAGATTGAGGAAGTTGTCATAAGCTGAGGAATTCAGATGGCCTCTGGAAGTTAGAAAAGGCAAGGAAACAGAGTCCTTCCTGAAGCCTCTAGAAGGAATACAGACCTGCTGGCATGTTGCTTTTAGACTTCTCATCTCCAGAACTGTAAGAGAATCAATGTGTGCTATTTTAAGCCACTAATTTGATAATTTGTTATGGTAGCAATAGGAAGCTAATTGATATCCAGATTCTACAAAGCTTTTATTAAGTACTTTCTACATGACAGGCACAAAAATATTCATCATCATAATCTAAGGTCCATTTTCTAAACCTTTTTACCTGGGGCTGTTGTAGAGCTAAATCAATCACTGCCTTTTATTGTGGGTAGACTCCTAAATCCAGTAGAATGCTTTCTGTTGCCAGTAAGATAATGGGAATTTGTTGGCTCCAGTAACTGAGAGGTGCAAAGGCTGGGAAACCAGAATGGTCTCTGGCTACGTTTCTCTGTAAATCTCTTGAGTCTGTTTTTTTTTTTTTTCTGTTGTCAGCATCATGCTTGGGCTAGTGGCCCCATCTCAACATGGCTGACATGGCTGCCTGGAACAGCTGGGGCTGTGTGCTATGACTGAACTCTTCTGGTTTAAAGTGACCAGGAAGGCCAGACACAGTGGCTCATGCCTGTAATCCCAGCATTTTGGGAGGCCGAGGCAGGCAGATTGCTTGAGGTCAGGAGTTTGGGACAAGCATGGCCAACATCGTGAAACCCCATCTCAACTAAAAATACAAAAATTAGCCAGGTCTGTAATCCCAGCTACTTGGGAAGCTGAGGCTGGAGAACCGCTTGAACCCATGAAGTGGAGGTTGCAGTGAGCTGAGATCGCGTCACTGCACTCCAGCCTGGGCAAGAGAGTGAGACACCATCTTAAAAAAATAAATAAATAAAGTGACAGGAAGAATTTCATGTATTAATTAGTTTGGAACAGTTTGTATCTGGAGATTGGAGTTAATCTCAGCCAAATTTCTTGGTTACTTTTCTTAGTACAGGAAGGGGGCATTATGGTTGCCCTTGGAAAATATGTGTGGTATTAGGCAGGGAAAAGGATATTGGTAAATAATCCAGAATCTGTTTCAACTAACAAAAAAGGAAGTAAAATAACAGCTAAAACTGTTACTTATATAATGCACCATTATTTTAATGTATATGTATTATCAAAAGTCTGAATTTTATGTTATTCAAAGACATTTCAGGGGAAGTGTCATAAAAGTTCAGTCTTAGGAAAGGTATCTTCCTCTTCTTTGCAGCTTGGTGCTGATTATTACAATTGTTTGGTGACCTGCTTCACTGACCTGTGAGGATTTCTTCCATTCAAGTACTGGATTCTTGATCTTTCTGCAGCATTAAGGTCCTAATTGCAATCAATTAGACTCTTGCCAAAAAAAAAAAAAAAAAAAAAAAAAAAACTTTGTAAATGTAAAACTTTCTCATACAAACATCTTTTTATGTAATGATCATTATTTCTGACATCTCGAAGTACTTGACAAAATTAAGATGTTTGATATTCATGGTGTCAAGATTTATAGTAGACAGTCATTTCTAAGTCTTCAAAACTATGTAAAAAAGAAAGGGCTCATTTTGTATATATAAAACCAAATATAATCTTAAGCAAAAATTGATTTTTTTTAGAATAAGGTAAAATTGGGAAAACCAAATGTTTTTTCCCATATAATAAGTCAGTTTGAGCTTTCAATTACCCGACAGATTGTTCCAGCAATAATTGGTAATTTTATAATTAACTTCTGTTGTTTGCAGCGAGGGACTAATTTTGTAAAGTGCTATGAGAGACAATCTTTAAAACGTATCATTAATCAAATCTTTAAAACGTTGTCATTAATCGAACTAAGATTGGAGGAATACATTATACATTTGCTATGTAATTTTTTGAAATAGCTTTACATATGTTATAAATTGCCTTCAGCAAGTAGTTTTGACTTCTATAATGTGCAAATGACATTTAGCTGATTTTTGCTGATAATTTAGAGCAGTGGCTGCACAGCAGAATCACTCAAGAGCTCTGAAAAAAATAACATGTCTTCCAGAGATTCTGATTTTGTTTTTCTGCAGTGAGGAAAATATATCTATGATTTTATAAGCTCTTGCAGATAATTCTAATGACTAGCTTAAAGGATTTCGAATGTCACTATCTTAAAGGATTTTGAATATTACACAAATAGGGCATGAGTTAGTAACTTGGAAATAGCAATGGACAGTGTCATATACCAGATCAATAGTTTAAATTAAATGCTCATAAATATTGTCCGTATTGTCAGAAAAAAATTGAGACTCCTTTTAAAAATGCATTTAAGGGTCAGGTGTGGTGGCATGAGCCTGTAGTCCCAACTACTCAGGCAGCTAAGGTAATAGGATGGCTTGAGCGCAGGAGTGCTAGGCTTTAGTGCACAAAGATCACACCTGTGAATAACTACTGCACTCTAGCCTGGGCAACATGGTGAGACCTTGTCTCTTAAAATATAGTGAGTTTATTACCAGTCTAATGTAACTCCAGTGCGGTGAGGGGGTCAGACTAGACCGTGACCACAGTGCTCAAGTAGATAGGAAATGAATGTTGATTGAATATGCGAAAGAAACAAGAGTTATGCTTCATTCACAATGGCAGATGCTTCATCCATATCAGAGAAATGAAACTTTGCTTTTAGAACCTGCCAAGTAAAAAGAAAGCGCAATAGGTCACAATAGCTTGTTCTGTAAAGCCCTTTTTACATTCAGAGCACTTTCACATTCATTAACTTTTCTCATTCATACATTTCAAATTGTAAGAAATACAATTGCCTAAGAATACACATAGCCAGGAAGATCTTTTTTAACCCCAGTCACAGAAGAAAAGCTAAAACCACATAGCAGCCTGGCAGTAATATTGGATCAAGTTAGCATGAGAAATTAGAAATAATATTTTTTTAAATATAACATTTGGGTCAGTTCAAATTAGTGGTGAAAAGATGAGTTATTCAGTAAATGGTATTGAGACAGTTGGCTATCCATCTGGAAAATAGTTATGCAAAATAAATTCCAGATGGATCAAAGAGTAAATTGCAGATAGAATGAGAATTTAGAAGGCAATTTAGGGGATTTTTAAAATGTAATCATGGGATGGGGAAGGCCTAGAGCAAAACCCCAATCCAGAAGTCATAAAAGGAACTACTGAGAGGTAGTGTACTGTGGTAGGTAAAGACTTGCACTCTGATTTCATACAATTTAGATTCGTTTCCATTTTTGCTTTTTCAACTGTATGATCTTAGAACCAAAAATATCCTATAAACATCTAAAAAGATGTTTACTCAGGGAAGTATCTATTAAAACAATGAGCTATCATTCTTTGCCTCTTAAATTGGCAAAAATTTAAAAGAATTGGAAAGAAGTGAAAAAGAATACAGTCCCTCATATTCTGTTAGTGAAGTGTAAGTCATACAGTCTTTTTTTGAAGGGTAAATTGGCAGTATCTATTCAAAGTTAAAATAAGTATGTCCTTTGACTCAGCAATTTTGGTTCTAAATATCTTTCCTAGAGAAATAATTATATATTTTTTTAAAAAAATATGTACTAGGATTGTTACTGAGGCATAATTCAATATAGCTAAAAAAAAAAAAACCATAACGTTCTAAATGCTTATCAGTGTGGAAATTGACCTTTTTGGGGGAAAGGGAAGAAGGCAGATCCTTTTTTTGAAAATCTATAGGAGGTCTGTGATTTTGCTGTGAGAAACCACTAGAAATGTTTTTAGATAGTATTTTTGCTAAAAATCGTTAGCTAGTGTATTGTACCAAGTAGCAGTTTTAAGGCATAGCTCATTTTAATCAAATGTCATATTTTGAATATCTTTTATAAACAAATTTTATAACTGCTTTTTTTACAGAATGGAAACAGACTGTAATCCCATGGAGCTAAGCAGTATGGCAGGATTTGAAGAAGGTTCAGAGCTCAATGGTTTTGAAGGAACTGACATGAAAGACATGAGACTAGAAGCTGAAGCAGTTGTAAATGACGTTCTCTTTGCTGTTAACAACATGTTTGTGTCGAAAAGCCTGCGCTGTGCAGATGCCGTGGCCTATATTAATGTGGAAACAAAGGAGAGAAACAGATACTGCCTAGAGCTCACTGAAGCGGGGCTTAAGGTAACCCACTTCTTAGAAAAAAAAATGACGTCTTTACCACTTTATTAAAAAGAGGGGTGAGTGGGGAGGGGAAGAGTGTTAAATAGGAACTGGATATTCAGTAGCTTCCAAAGTTTTTTTAAGGAAAACTTTTTAACCTAGAAATTTTTATTAATTTCAAAGTCTTTTGATCAATATGGGAAAACTGAATTTTTTTGAAAAACATTTGATTTGCAGGGTGTAACTTTGTTTTAATCATGACCCTCAAAACTAATTTATTTCTCATCTATAGCTAAATGTGTTCACCAGAGTTATATATACATTCTCCGCATTGATGAGTTTCGCAGTCATTGTGTTGAAAAGATCTTTGTCAACCTCGTAGAAATGTCTCTTCTGTTAAAATAACATACTTGACAACACTGTCTTCCAGGTCAGAAATAAATCAGAGCAGATTTCCAATAGTGTCCTATTAGCCCTTTATTACGAGTATCTCTGTATTATGAGAGCTCTTCTAGGCAGATTAACCTTTCCATTGTTTAAACGAAAGTCATGAGTTTAGAATAGTAGAAAACATCGCCAGAGAGCAACTTTTAATTAAAAAAGAAAAAAACCTTAGGCCATGCCTGGTGGCCCTTGCCTGTAATCCTAGCACTTAGGGAGGCCAAGCTAGTAGGATCATTTTAGGCCAGGAATTCGAGACCAGCCTGGGCAACATAGCGAGACCCTGTTTCTTCAATATATATATTTTTTAATTAGCCCAACATGGTGGCACTTGCCTGTAATCTCAACTACTTGGGAGGCTTAGGAGGGGGCCCATGAGTTCGAGGTTACAGTGAGCTATGACTGGCCCACTGTACTCCAGCCTGGGTACACAAAGAGACCCTTTTGAAAAAAAAAAAACTTATAAAAACCTTTGACCTACTGAACAAAGGGATAGACATTAGAAAATCTAAAATTTAGTTTTAACCTTCCTAATCAATGAATCTTCAGTCTTGGTAAACGTCATACATTTCTGTGTTTCTATATTTGTTCAAAGTAATTGTACATTATCATAAGGTGGTGAGCAAGGTCTGCCTAAGCAAGTAAGAATGTCACATAATATTATGGTAAGTACATAAATATCTCTTTATTTCACTGGATTCAGTTTGCTGAAGATGAGTCGTGTATACTGTATACTCCTTGATAGAGCAAAGTACAAGACCAGCATTTGTGCTGCCCTCAGTTCCCTCACAGCTGCCACAAAGATCGCTGCTTAGCTTTAAGTGTAGTACCTGAATTAACTAATTTTCGTGCACTCCTTTTCACATCCTTAAATTTGTACTAAGAGCTCCTAGTGTTTAGAGATGGCTCTTTAATCAGAAGTGGAGATAAGTGACCCCACGTAAACTAATTCTGTCTCGTGTTGGTTAATTCTAAGTTGGCTGTGGAGAGGTAGAAGGAATTCTGATCAGAGAGTCAGCAGTGCAGTCTTAAATGTGAATTTTAATGATCTTGGGTGAGTCTGTCTACCCCAGAGTTCCTGCTTCTTAATTAACTTAGAGATTTAAAAAAACTTAAAATGATTTGGGGAATGATTATTTGACTGTATGATACAGAAATATCTGAACCATTTGTAAAACCTGGCATATAGTAGGTGCCCAAATATTTGTTTTTCAGTCTGATTCAGTTAACATTTATTGAGCAACTATCCTGTGTCAGCAATTGAAAATCAAACCATGAATAAGACATGATCTATGTTCACCAGGAAGATCACAGTCTAGCAGAGATAAGAGGGAGAAGGCACACTGAACTGTACTCCACTGTAGAGAGTGCAGTAATTGAGCATGGATCTGAAGAGGGGTGTTTCATTGTCCATAGGTGTCTGCCTTTTGCTTCTCATTAAAAAAAACACTCAGCTTCTATTTCTAACATAAGTTTTCATCTATATGGCTTAAATAGATGTCATAAAACTTTAGGAATTATGTAAAGAATTTATAGACTTTAGTCAAGTCAGCAAAAACTAAATTAATTTTACCCTATGTTGTGCTGGTGAACCATGATATACCTTATAATCCTGTCAAAAAGAAAAGTTGTAGCTGTGTTCACAGGAGAAAAAAAAAAAAACCCACACGTGCTTCTCAGCCTTTTGGCTAAGATCAGTTGTAGTATCTCTTCTTATCAATTTAATATCTGTTAGGTCCTCTGTCCAAGGACAGCATATTAAATGGATTTTTGGAGCAGGGAGATAGAATAGGCTCTTGCTCTGTTCACTCCTTGCATCAACCTGGTATTGCAATTCCTCCAGAAATAGTGTACCCTGACAAGAAAAAAAAAAACACAGTAACATTCCCTTTTATCTCACAGAGTTAAGCATTCATTCCCTGTCAGATAAGATATATATTAAGTCGGGGAGAGAGATCCAAGGTGGCCGACTACTAGCAGCTCAGGATTGTAGCTCCCAGAGAAAGCGCACAGAACGAGAGGACGCCACACTTTCAGACGAATTTTTGTTGTTCATGGACTAGGAGATTCCCAGCGGAGGAGCCCCACTGGTCGCCAGCATGACTCTTGTGGCCGATGTGGCGGTTTTGCTGGTGCTTCGGCGCAGCGGTTCTTGGTGCAGAGTAAACGGGACTAGGTCCCCTTTTGATCGACGTTTGGAGCTCCAGGAAGGCAGAGTCGCCCATTTACCTGATTGAAAAAAGGATTCAAGAGGGAAGCAAGACTGGAGATTCCCGAGCAGAAAAGGACCACGAATCTTAATGCCGCTGTTTTAGCCGTCGCAGTGGGTTGCTCAGATTTCGGCGTTGGGAATCAACAAGTTGGACGTCCACTCAGAGACCTAATTTGAAAGTTGGCAATTACAGAGACAACAGGTGGATAAATTTACAATGACGGGAAGACACCAGCGTAAAAAAGCTGAGAATACTCAGAATCAGAATGCTTCTCCTTCTACAGGGGATCACAGTTCTTCACCATCAAGGGAACAAGGCCTGATGGAGAACGAGTGCGTTCCAATAACAGAATTAGGCTTCAGAAGGTGGATAATAAGGAACTTTTGTGAGCTAAAAGAACATGTTCTAGCCCAATGTAAAGAAACTAAGAACCTTGAAAAAAGGTTTGATGAAATCCTAACGAGAATAGACAATTTAGAAACGAATATAAGTGAATTAATGGAACTGAAGAACACAAGAACTTCGCGAAGTATGCACAGGTTTTAACACTTGAATTGATCAAGCAGAAGAAAGGATATCAGAGGTCGAAGACCAACTTAATGAAATGAAACGAGAAGACAAGATTTGAGAAGAAAGAGTAAAAAGGAATGAGCAAAGTCTCCAGGAAATATGGGATTATGTGAAAAGACCTAATTTACGATTGATGGGTGTACCTGAATGTCAGGAAGAGAATGAATCCAAGTTGGAAAATATTTTTCAGGATATTATTCAGGAAAACTTTCCTAACCTAGTAAGGCAGGACAATACTCAACTCCAGGTAATCCAGAGAACACCACAAAGATATTCCTCAAGTAGACCAACTCCAAGACATATAATCACTAGATTCACTAGGGTTGAAATAAAGGAGAAAATTCTAAGGGCAGCTAGAATTTTAGGTCAGATTACCAATAAAGGGAAGCCTATCAGACTCACAGCAGACCTCTCAGTAGAAACCCTACAATCTAGAAGAGAGTGGGGGTCAATATTTAATATCCTCAAGGAAAAGAATTTTCAACCCAGAATCTCATATCCTGCCAAACTAAGCTTCATAAACGAAGGAAAAATAAAATTTTTCACGAATAAGCAAGCACTCAGAGATTTCATCACCACCAGGCCTGCTTTACAAGATCATCTGAAAGAAGAACTAGAAACAGAAAGGAACAACCAGTATCAGTCATCTCAAAAATTCACCAAAATGTAAAGAGTATCTCCATAATGAAGAATTTACATCAACTAACGGGTAAAATAGCCAGCTAGCATTAAATTACAATATTGAACTCACAAATATTAATATTAATCCTAAACTTAAATGGATACAATGCCCTAATTAAAGTCATAGATAGGCAAATCGAATAAAAAGTTAAAATCCTTCAGTACGCAGTATCCAGATCCAACTCACAACGATACACAAAGACTTAAAATAAAGCAATGGAGGAAGATTTACTAATTAAATGGAGAGCAAAAAAACAAAAAAACAACACCAAAAAAAAACCAGGAGTTGTAACTCTTGTCTCCGATAAAATAGACTTTAATAGTAACAAAGACTAAAAGAAACAAAGGATATTACATAATGGTAAAAGGATCAATGTAACAACAGGAGTTAATGATTATAAACATATATGTACCTAATATAGGAGCACCCAGATACATAAGACAAGTTTTTATTGACTTATAAAGAGATTTGGACTCCGGCAGAATAATAGCAGGAGATTTTGACATCGCATTGTTAATTTATATTACACCCATTCTGAAAGTGACTACATAATAGGAAGTGAATTACTCTTTTGTATTTGCATAGTATCTCACAGACCTAAATGAAATATTGGTTGACTGTTTGTTATTTTCTTCCCTTATTCCTTTCTATCTCTGTTGTTAAGCACAACTGACGGCATAAAAAAGGTTTTTAATATCTTTTTAAGATTGCATTTCAGCCTGGGCAATAGAGCAAGAATTCTGTTCTCTCTCCCCCTTTTTCGTTCTTCTTCTTTCTTTCTCTCATAAAAAACAAAACAAAACAACAACAGCAACAAAAAAAACAGAGATTTAGTGAAGTCAAATCCTGAATCTAATTCATTGACTGGGAATCTAATTCATTGATTGGGAACGTCTTCCTTTTCATAAAAGGCTTTTTGTTCTGCCGTCCTCCCAGTACTAGGTATAACGGCTTCTATCCTGGTAATTGTTCTACAACAATAAAAATTATAGCAACCTTGCTCTACAGTTGTACCTCAGTGGATTGTACTCCACAGGTAAATAATTTTTACGTTTGTTGTTCAGAAATTTAAAAAATTAGGTACATGCTCTGAGAGGCCAAGTCGGGTAGATCACATGAGAGGTCAAGAGGTCGAGACCAGCCTGGCCAACATGGTGAAACCTCGTCTCTAAAAAGCATTAGCTGGGCATGTGTGCCTATAGTCCCAGCTACTTAGGCAGGGTGAGACAGGAGAATCGCTTGAACCCAGGAGGCGGAGGTTGCAGTAAGCCAAGATCGTACCACTGCACTCCAGCCTTGGTGACAGAGGGAGACTCCATCTCAAAATAATTAAATAAAAATAGGTACATGGGAAAGAAAGTTGGTTTTTTCAGGTTTTATAGTATTATCTCTATTTTCATTCTTACCTACTTCACTGCTTTTTTAATATAAACTCTACCTAGAGTAGCATATTAAGATTTATAGTACTGTCAAACTGAGGGTTTTAAGATTCTCAGCCACATTGTGCCACTGGCTGAAGGCAAAAGAGTTTATCTTCATTAGGTTGTATTTACTCCTTCTCTGCTTGCAGATAGGCTATTTAGAAGAAGCTGGTCTTTTAGAAGAATACATTGAAAGCCACAAAAAAATAGTCAACACATTTCAAAATACTGAAATTTCTCTACAGAATTTTCTAAAGTTCTAGCCACAGAGAAATAAAAGTCTGAATACCAAGTGAATTTCCATGAATATGGCAGTATAAATATTTTTTCTACTGTATAATACCTATCAGTATCTTCTCAACCAAGTTAATGGATAATCTTCACACTGTATTTTTTTTCTTTTTTTTTTTTTCGGGGTGTGGTGGCTCATACTGTATTTTTTGGCAAATCAACTTAATCCACAGTTTAAGTGTTCCAATTAAAATACGTCACACTTCCAGAAATTAGTTATACTGTTTTTACTATTCAATAATTCTTACAATACTTCCAACTTCCAGAAACTAGTTTCAGAATTAGAACTCTTTTTGGCTTCCAAGTAACAAAGTCAAATGCTGTATGGTAGCTTATTTATCTGAAAATTCCAGATAATCAAATCATTTTGCTATATTTCTCTCTCTTCATCTCTCACCTTAGAAGTTGTTTGGCTGGCTGCAGTCTTAGTTAATTTCTCCACTCGACACAAAATGGCCACTGAAAATCACAAACTCACGTCTCTCTAACAGTACCAGAAGACAGAGTTCTCTTTAAATGGTTCCAGACATTCCTAGATTTCTGCTTATTCTGATCCAATCAGCTGGACTTGGAGATTAAATTCTCTGATTGGCAAAGCTTGCACCATGCTCTCTCAAAATAAAAAAAAATCAAGAGTACAGTAGAAATGATTCCACCAAAGAAAATCAGGGTTCTTTTACAAGAGGCAAAGAAAAAGAGAAAAGGAAAGAGAGAGAGAGAGAGAGAGAGAGAGAGAGAGAGAGAGACAGAAAGAGAAAAAAAGAAATAAAGAGAAAGAAAGAGGAAGAGGAAGAGGAAGGCAGGCAGGCAGGCAAAGATGTCTATAACTTGTTAAAGCATATTGAAAAATAGAATAAATTTGACTTGTAGGGAACTTTTGTTGGTAGCCATGGTGATTTAAGTATGCATAATTTCCTCTTTTTAATATTTGTAACCCATCTATTTAAGAAACCTGTCAGAGTACTGTTAGGTTTATTATTTATACCTTATAGAATATAATTTTTTTGTTTCTGAAATAAAGTAAAATTACTTTGGTAATTGTCTTCCTTCATAGACTGATACTGAAAGCTGTTGTGCAAATACACCTTAAAGTTATTTTAATAATTGAATAAAAGGCTGAACTCAATTCAAACAGCTGTATGGTCTCTTCCTATATCTTAGGTGCCATTCCTTTTTAAACGTATTTTTTCTAACCACTTTAACATTGGAGATTAAGCTTCTGTTTAATGTTATTACATTTATTGCTTTGTTAATATGAGATCTTCAAGAGATAAGAGTCCCCTTCTTTTCTTATTGCTTATATGTTCAAACACATGCATCATTCTTTTAAAAAATCATCTTAACAAGCTTTTAACATAGTTTGTTATTTAGTATTCCTGACATTATAAATGTAACTTTTACATCTATACTCTACTTAAGCCATTAGTTCTAGCATTCATGCAGATCTTTTCAAACCTCTGCTCATTTAATATCCCCACATACTTGATTTCTTGTTGATCTCCTATATTTTCCTTATTTCGTCATAAAATTTTTATTCCAATTTTTTCAAATCCTTGTTCTCTTAAAAAAAAACTTGTTTTCAGGCATCTAAAACCATGCTGTATTAAATATTTTTCCTTTGCACTAAATTGTGGAACTTATGTCTACCTATGCCCGACAGTTCTTCTCCCAGTTATTGCAGACTTAAGGATTCCACACTCACATTCATTCACGGTGTTTGTTGGCTCTTAGCAGTACTCCAGGGAGGCATCATAATGCAATATAAAGTGTACTAGCTTAAGACCTTTCTTTCATTCTTACAGAAATCGTTAATAACTTAAATGTTAACTTATTTGAGCCTTAATGTTTTAATCTAGAAAATGGTTATATTGTATTGAGACTAAATATAATCACATGCATAGTACTTAGTATAGTCCCTGACATTGGTGGTGCTTAACAGTCTTTTATTATTGCTGTTAAAATTTATTAGATTTTACTCTTCAGTGTATCCATCAGGAATGATTTTGAGCACTCAAGACCATTTTTCTGATACTAGGCCATTCCTGAGTTTATAAACCATGGATACCATCTCATGTATACAGAGAAATAATACTTATTATGTCTTCCTTCCAGGTTCCTTGAATCCATTCATGCCTGTAGGTGTCCTTGTTCTCTATGACAAAATGTGCCATTTAAAAAACAAAATAGAATTTTCTTCTCTTTTTTATTTTAAAAATATAGCTGGTATAAAATCTTATCATTATACTTTTATTCTTTTTTTCTTATTTTTCTACTCATCAATTTCTCGATTCTAGTTTACCTCTTTCTCTGTTTCCTCGTTTTTTTCTTGTTTTTATTCCTTTTGGATCATTTCTCCCCACATTGAGAAAACATTCCATTCTTGGCACAATTTTAAAACTGGAAAGATATTCTGTGAACATTTTGAATTTGTCATCAATGTCAAGAATTGGCACCGTCCATTTTGAGTTTAGTTACTCCTCATTTCTTGCCTGGATTACCATAAATGTCCCCTTTTCATCTCCCTGTATCTTTATCTTTTTCCCTTCATATTTATTCATCACGTTTGAGTGTTATTTCTAAAGA
Organism: Cacajao melanocephalus; assembly: GCA_963573385.1. Lineage (NCBI taxonomy): Eukaryota > Metazoa > Chordata > Mammalia > Primates > Pitheciidae > Cacajao > Cacajao melanocephalus. The sequence continues at coordinate 24,856 of CAUYLG010034140.1, forward strand.
AATGGCGTGATTATGATACTCTGAAGTTTTAAAATATAAGTCTGCCAATTGCTATAGATCAAAAATCTGTCAGTTCATTACATAGAAGGGCCTTTATCATCCTGCTTTATCAACTGCCAAGTAGCAAATATATGCCTGCCACACTGAGCCAATCACTATCTCATATTATCCAGTAGACATTGGTTTATGAATGTTCATTTATAGATATGAAGAATAGAATGGCAATGCCTAATTCTCCTCATTGTAGCTGAATGAACCAGTGATAACTTGTGATCTCTGGCATAAAAAAAGATGAATAAGGCCAATGAGATTTCTCTACTGAGAACTTAAAATTTATACATTGAGGAATACATATAGCATATACAGATTATAGTAATCCATGGAGAATTCAGCCAGGAAGTCATGTAGGTTCTGGAGCTAGAAAGCCATCAGCTGTGTGTCTACAGATAAATTAAGAGAGGAGAAAGTTAGACAAAAGAGAGAAACAGAAAGATACACAGGCTTGGAAGAAGAAATTTAGTCATCATCAAGGACACTGAGAAAGGAAGAGACAGAGATAGAGAGAGAGTGAGACAAACTGCCTTGATTCCTGACATCTTCTGGATTCCATCTTCAGTGAGATTTTTGTGCCTTTTAAAAATAAGCCTGCCCTTTTTTTAAAAAATTAGCTTTAGTAAGTTTTTGCTCTTTTCCATGGTAAAAGCCTTGACATAAACGGATAAGCTATTTTTGTCATCTTGTAGTTTTCCCTCTGTAAAGATTTTTTCCCCTTATAAAATTCCTACTTTCACGTCAAAGCCTAACTCAACATTGCCAACTCTATGAATTCATTTTCTACTTTCTTAGGCCAAATTGATTTCTATGACCAGTATTATCAAAGAATTGTATTTATATAGTGTAAATACGATTTATAGTGTAAATACGATTTATATACTGACCTATCCTATAGGTCATATACACTATCACATTTTAATTATTTATCTTTCAACTCTCCTGGCTGTGGCTTCAGCATCTGCACTGTAAAAAGTGAACACTACCGGTATTTCCTCATAGAATGGTGACTAGGATCAAACAATTTGACATATCGACCATGATTTAAATAACAAGCACTATAAACTGAAAGAAATTTTAAGTTGATTTTCCTCTGAGCCACGTTTGTAGACAATAACCCAGGCACACAACTCAGAGCAAACCAAGAATGTGCCCCAGAGTGGGCTACATGAGGCACAGTAGTTGCAGATTTTCACAAGGAAAATGGGGAAGGGACAGTGAAGCAAAGGTGACATTCTCACAATTCTGACTGGTGCTTAGTGACATCCTATATAAGATAAAGCAAATGGAGTAAAATCTCAGCAAGTATATAGACATCTTAGTGTATGGAGAGGGATGACTGATTTTATCCTGCTTTTGCATTTCATCTGATATGCAAGTTTACAATTGTTATGTATCAGTAAAATATTTAACAGACTGTAGCCTTGCACACAAGACTTCAGACTAGCTCCTAGGCCTAGTTTCTATTATCTTTAGGTCCAACCTGCAGTCATCTTAGGCCACTTTTAAGAATGTTTTTCAGATTTTCGTTTTCTGATAGACATACGTAAAACACTTAGAGAGTAGCTTTTATAATGATAGTGACTTTCCCATCTAGACAATATTAATTCTGGTAGAATCCAGTCACCAGAATATTAATAAATTAACTTTTTGAAACAAGAGTAATTTAAATAGTTTATAATTAAGAAATCCATTTCTATACTAATGTGCTGATAAACAGATATATAGAAAATAAGCAATATGTATAGTAAAAAAAAAAAAAGTTGTAACTAAAATTGATTTGATTGGAAAAGAATGGCTTCCATAAGTTTTGTCATCAGTAAAGTTTTATCCTAAAATGACTAGAAAGAATTCCTTGGTTAAAGCCTTGTTTTACAAATCACATAGCTTATTTTTTTGTACAGCAAACCCGAGGACAAAATGAGATAGGACATCTATTCTGAGATATGAATGTGGAAGCACTTTGAGATGTTTAACATGGAATAGTGCTTTTAAAAATTCAGCTGTTATAAAATGCCAAGCTAGTCTGTCATAAACCCAAGTGTGACACGCCAAGTGTACAATGAATAGGAAAAAAACAAAGAATGCTGTTAGTTGACAAGTGAGTGTATTCTGACTGTGCCTTAAATTTTTGTTTGTACTGTTAGTGAACTCGGCTATTTCTTTTGTTGCAAATTTAAATATAAATATGCGGTATTTCAATAGGAAGTTTAAAGGAAATAAACTGATTAATCCACTCTTTTGACTTTAATCAGTTGGATTAGTCACATTCAAATCTGAAATTTCCTGTAATAACAAAATAAACTGAGCTCCCCAAATGTTCTGTATCTTGCAGAAACTGGATAGAAACTATTTTATATAAAGTTTAATGTCAAAGGATTGTAGATATCAAAGCCAGAGAAGTTCTTTTTCATATCTTATAAGCCACAACCCTGTAGCTATGCTATGTGTTAATTGCCAGGTTCATTAGGAATAGTTTGACTCTTGAATTAGATAGGCTATAGTCTGATTAAAAGAATACGCAGCCATGAAAAACGATGAGTTTGTGTTCTTCATAGGGACATGGATGAACCTGGAAACTATCATTCTCAGCAAACTGACACAAGAACAGAAACTCAAACACTGTATGTTATCACTCATAGGCGGGTGTTGAGCAATTAGGACACATGGACAAAGAGAGGGGAGCATCACACACTGTGGTCAGTAGTGGGGGCCTAGGGGAGGGACAGCAGGGGTGGGGAGGGTGGAGAGGGATAATGAGGGGAGAAATATCAGATATAGGTGATGGGGGGATGAAGGCAGCAAACCACCTTGCCATGCATGTACCTATGCAACAATCCTGCATGATCTGCACATGTACCTCAGAGCCTAAAGTACAATAAAAAAAAAAAAAAAAGAAATACATCTCATTGCAAGTGGCTTTCTAAAGAACTTTTACATAAACATATCTCAGAAAATGAATAGAAATCAGCCAAGATGCACCACAAGATTAAGAAAATGGCCCAGAAAAATGTAGTGCTATGTTAAGAATGAGAATAAGAGAATCTACATAAAATATTTATCCTGTAGTGAAAACTCATATTTATTTACAACCTAAAATACCAATTTTATTGTGTAAATTAAAAGATTAGGTAACAAAATACTACAGAATGGCTTAAACACCAAAAATGTGTTCATTGTCTTATGGTTTTGGAGGTTAGAAATCCAAAAGCAAATATCAGCCAGGTTTGCTTCTTTTGAAGATTGCGAGAGAAAAATAGGCCTCTCTCCTTGGTTTGTAGTTAGTTGACCATCTTTTCTCTGTGTCTCTATATCATCTTTATTCCTTGTATATCTATCTCTGGCTCCAAATTTCACCCTTTTATAGAGACAATAGTCATATTAGATGAAGAGCTCGATTTACTTTATTATGTTCTTATCTTAACTAATTACATCTGCTAATGACCCCAATTTCCAAATAAGGTTGAGTTCTCAGGTGTTGAGGGTTAAGACTTCCAACACATGAATTTTGAGAGACACGTTTTTGAAAATGGAAACCTAAAAAAATATATTTGAATCTCTTATATGTGAAGACCACACATAACTAAATAAAGAAAGGCAGTTGCCAAAGATATGACAGTTAAAGGCAAAATTAAGAATTTGATTTTGGAATTGCTTAAAGTAAAGGTGAAGAAGCCAACATAGTTGGGTACTCCTTGATGACATTTCTAAAATGGAAAAAAATGTGTTTTTACTTTTTTGGCACCATCTTTCTTCAGTGTTTTTCTATTGTGGATTGCAAAAAGAAACCTCATTATCTGGCATTAACCCCATACCATTAACTGGCCCGCTAACAAATATTTTCTTTTGTCCTAATCTTACCAATAAAGATCATGCAAATCCAGATTTTACTTCCCACCCATACCAAACCCAACCTTTAGATATTTTTAGCTTTATTTTCAATCTCTTAGCCATACTTTTTTCTAGTTTGCCTTTTTCCAAATTCTTTAAAATAATGTTTGTTTGTTTGTTTGTTTGTTGTTTTTCTAAGGAACACAAATTGCTAACTTCTGACTTATACTTTTAAGGGCTTATGATTATCATTATACCTCTATTCTCTTTTAAAACTTTTCATGACATGAGTTTTTTTTCTAATTTATTAGTCCCTAAAGTGCCCTTAAAAAGTCATAGGTTTTACAAGCAAAATAAGGTTATATTGCAAAGGCAGAGCCACTTACGAGAAATGAGCGCCTTTGTATGGCTACCATCAGTAATTCAAGTAGTTACTCTCTAGACAGCACAGAAAAACATGTTGCAAATATAAGTTTCAGAAATCAGCCCTTGATTATCTTTCAAAGAAATAAAAATAAATCTTTTTTCCTTTCTGTGACACATGTGGTTCATGGTATGACACACTCCCATGGGTATATACAGAATATACATGTACACACACACATACACATTTTCATTCTAACTACCTTGCTCATAATTACTGCTCTTTAATAATAAATCTTTCCTAGTTATTTCATCTGGAGGACCCAAAAATAAAAGATTATTGCAATAGAACTTCACTGGCTTTCCAACTTTAATCCAATCTCTATGCCATTAATTGAGTTACTCTTTTAAAGTTCTAATCTAGAAAACACACATTCATTCATTCATGTATTCATTCAACAAATATTCACAGAAATTTATGCCAGGTACTATTCTAGATACAGAAGACATAACAGTGAGGGGGCAAAAAAAATTATCTATTCATGACACTTAGATCTAATGAGGGAAAATGAAATAAATGGAATGAAAATTAACTGTATATTAGAACATAATAACCTCTCGAAAGATAAATCAGAAATGAATCTTTTATAACTCTCAAGTAGTGGGAGATATTTTAAATGATGACTCAATTATCAAAAGCCATTAAAAATTGAGAAATTCAATTAAAAAAATGAAAACTTCCAAATAAGGAAAAACGTTATAAACAAGATAAAAATACAAATAACCGTGTGTAAAATGTTTACAGCATATATGAATATATAACCTCCCTATATAAAATGAAATTTGAATGAAGGCTACAAAACAGAGTGTATTAGTCTGTTTTCACGATGCTATTAAAGACATACCTGAGATTGGGCAATGTACAAAAGAAAGAGGTTTATTGGACTTACAGTTCCACATGGCTGGGGAGACCTCACAGTCATGGCAGAAGGCAAGGAGGAGCAATTCACATCTTACTACACAGATAGCAGCAGGCAAAAGCAGGGCTTGTGTAGGGAAATTCCAATTTTTAAGACTATCAGATCTTGTGAGACAGCCTCATGATTCAATTGTCTTTCACTAGCTCCCTCCCACAACACATGGGAATTATGGGAGCTACAAGATGAGATTTGGGTGGGGACAGAGGGCTAAACCATATCATTCTGCCCTTGTCTACTCCCAAATCTCATATCTTCATATTTCAAAACTAATCATGCCTTCCCAACAGTCCCCCAAAGTCTCAACTCATTTCAGCATCAACTCAAAAGTCCACAGTCCAAGATCTCATCTAAGATAAGTCAAGTGCCTTGTGCATATGACCCTGTAAAATCAAAAGTAAGTTAGTTACTCCTTAGATACAGTGGAGGTACAGACACTGGTAAATATAACCATTCCAAATGGGAGAAATTGGCCAAAACAAAGGAGCTGCAGACTCCATGGAAGTCTGAAACCCAGCAGGGCAGTCAAATCTTAAAGCTCCAAAATGATTTCCTTTGACTCCATGTTTTGCATCCAGGTCATGCTGATGCAAGAGGTGGGTTCCCATCACCTTAGGCAGCTCTGCCCCTGTGGCTTTGCAGGGTACAGCCTTCCTCCTGGCTGCTTTTATATGCTGACAATGAGCGTCTGCAGCTTTTCCAGGCACAGGGTGCAAGCTGTTGGTGGATCTGCCATTCCGGGGTCTAGAGTATGGTGACCCTCTTCTCATAGCTTCACTAGGCAGTGCCCTAGTAGAGACTTTGTGTGGGGGCTCCAACCCCACATTTCCCTTCTTCATTGACCTAGCAGAAGTTCTCCATGAGCACCCCACCACTGGAGCAAACTTCTGCCTGAACATCCAGGTTTTTCCATACAGCCTCTTTTTCTAAAAGTGTTAGGCAATTGCATAGAATTCCAAGATGTTCCAAAGATGAAAATTTGAAAAAAATAAAAGCAAATATATGGGTAATACAATAAAGTTTTCTTCTCCTTTTAAGTTTTTAATACTTAGAGCAAAGAGTATAATATTGATGTGGAGTTCAATATAAATATCTACATAAAGAAAATGCATGCAGGTGTGTAGAGAAAATGTTTAAGACAACTGTATTACAAACAAGAGAGGATAAGGAAACAAAGGATGTGAGGTTTCTTGGATTATAAAAAGTTGAGAACCGTTGACTTTTGTATTGATGGAACGGTTTTTTATCTTGATGTTGGTGATGGTTACAGGAATTGATATATGTGATTAAATGACATAGAACTATACATACACGGTACCAATGCCCATTTCCTGCTTTTAACATTGTACTTTTTACACAAGACATAACCATTGGTGGAAACTAGATGAAGAATACCTGGCACATCCCAACAGGGCAAATTCCTGTAAATCAATAATATTTGAAAATTATTTTGTAAATTAATTAAAACACAAATGTAAAACTTTACTTAAGAAGATGACTGTATTCCCACTATAAAACTTGGCTGTGTTTGAGATAATAGTCCCACTTAGATTTTATATTTTGACATATTATGCACATAAGTAATCAATGGGGAAAACTGAGCAAAAGGTAGATGAGGCTTCTCTGTACTATCTTTACAATTTTAAGTCAAAATTATATCCAAATAAATTTTATAAATTATGATACAAGTGTAAAAATTTGCTTTAGGTGACAGGGTTTTCATTCCCTAAGGCACATATGATCTGTTCCATATTGAAGATAATATTCATCTGGTTGTGTTGTATATTTTATACTGTGAACAAATAAAAAAACTGCTTCTTGATTTTTACATTATGCAGAATTGAAGTAGGTATTTTTAGCTTGCAATGTGCAAGTCAATACGTGATTAGTGCTAAAAATTCTGCTTTTAATCCTTATCAATATTGAATCATTTTTCAATTTAAAATATTAACAAAATATATTATTCTTATTAACATTATTCAAAAGAATATTACACCTGATTTACTCTTAACTATTTTCCAAGAAACTCTGGAATAGTGATATCAACAAGATAGCCAACCTAGAGCCCCCAGTACTTGTCCCCCTGATAAAGACAAAGCAGCAGATACACAGCTACATTTTGATGAAAATAACTAAAAGAAAGTGCTGGAATACATCAAGAGAGTGCAGAAACCCCAAAGAACACAGAAACTTGGAATGACCACATAGAGAATAAAAGGAAACACCTTGTCTTTGCCACCTCAACTCCCAGCTGGGATCAGCTTGGAAGCAGGAGGAACTTTTCCCTGCAGGAATAAAGTAACAAGAGGACTGCATCAGCCCCCATCTCCACCTTGGACACCTACAGTCCTCCTCACCACTGGAAACAAATCCTGTAGTACTCAGTTAATAAGCCCAGTTGAGGGAGCTATTTGGAGTCCACGCATCTGTGACCCCCACAAAGAAGGAACCAATGCTGCTTAGCCTCCTATGGCCCACACTGCACAATGTCTTCTTGGAATTAGGAAGACTGCTGTACTGTGCTCTGCTCTAGAGACATGTAGCCAGAATATCCTTCCGTTGATGAGGCTTTGTCACTGTGGCTCTACTCACGTGCGGTGGGCTGTCCTTCTCTACCCAAGCTACTGCTACATTTTATTCAGTGGGACCCAGTTCCTGGGGAGATGCTTCATTTGCCCCTTCCAATTGCTGCTGCACCCAACACTTTGGGGTCTGAGCTGACTCAGCACCCTGCCACCCAAATAAATATTTTCTTGGCCACCCAAAACAATCATACACACACCCACAGTGCTTAAGCCAAAATGATGTTCTATCTCCCAGGGAATCAGTGTTTTGGCCTAGCCTAGGAGGAGCACCTCCTAAGGCTGAGCTAATGGGGCATTCCACATCGCAAGGAAACAGAGAATTAGCTAAGCTTGAATACCTGACCCTCCAGATCAAACAACTGTAGAAGACTATTTCCGTACAACTGAACTAGTTTTCCAGAATCCAGACTCCTGAAGTGTACTATTTCCCCAGGTAGTGAAATCATTCCTTCCCTGCCCCTGCCCCACAGGTCCATTCTGCAACTACCAGATCATTCATGAATGCATTCTGCTATTCCTGGGTCCATGCCACCACTGTACCTATTTCAGAGAGCTTGGGATACTGCCATGTCATACCATCCTAAGGTCCAGAATCACCTCTACGCAATGTGTTATCCTTTGGAGCATAAGGTGATACTGTGCCCTATTGGCTGTAGTACAAGGCAAGGATGCTCACTAATACCACTTCTGTGCAAGGTAGTACTGGAAGTACTAGCAAAGTAATTAGACAAGAAAAAGAAAAGATATCCAAATTGTAAAGAAAGGAGCAAAATTATGTTTATTTGCAAATGGCATGATATCATATGTAGAAAACCCCAAACACTTCACCAAAAACTATTAGAATAAAGAAATTCAGTAACATTTCAGAACACAAAATTAACACACTGTAATATGTGCCATTTCTGTACACAAATAATGACTTAGAAAAAAATCAATAAAACAATCCCATTTTTGAAAGAATCACAAAATAAAATATTTGGAAATAAATATAACCAAGGACTTGAAAAACCTGTACACTGAAAACTATAAATTATTGATAAAAGAAATTAAAGAAGATACAAATAAATTAAAAAATAGTCCATGCTCATAGGTTTGAATAATTAATATTGTTTAAATGTCTATGCTACTCTAAGCAATATTCAGATTCAATGCAATCCCTATAAAATCCCAATGACATAATTCACAGAAATGTAAAAGTTTTTGTGTATAAAACCACCTGGAGGATAGACACAGTGGCTCATGCCTGTAATTCCAGCACTTTAGGAGGCCAAAGCAGGTGGATCTTGAGGTTGGGAGTTCGAGACCAGCCTGACCAACATGGTGAAACCCCATCTGTACTAAAAATACAAAAATTAGTCATGCATGGTGGCACATGCCTGCAATCCCAGCTAGTCAGGAGGCTGAGGCAAGAGAATCACTTGAACCCAGGAGGCGGAGATTGCAGTAAGCTGAGATCACGCCACTGCACTCCAGGCTGGATGACAGACCAAGACTCCATCTTGAGAAAAATAATAATAATAATTAAACACAAAGAATTTCAAATAGTCAAAGAAATTCTGAAAATTAAAAAAAAATTGTTGGAGGTATCATACTTCCTGATTTAAACTTTAATGTTACAAAACTATGGTATCAAAACAGTACAGTATTGGCATAAAAACAAACACATAGACTAATGTAATACAACAGAGATCCCAGAAATAAATCTAAACATACATGGTCAACTAATTTTCAACAAGGACTCAGAGGGCTTTCAACCAATAAGACACAATGGACATAGTCTCTTCAACAGATGGTACTGGGGAAACGATTTCCACATGCAAAAGAATGACAGTGGACCCTTATCGCACACCATTTTGCTTTTATGGATTCAGCTATTACGTTTAGAATTAAACGTAATAATTTGGGTCTAAAAGACCTAAATGTGATACCTAAATCCATAAAACTCCTAGGAGAAAACACAGTAAAAAACTTACTGAAATCGGTTTTCATGATGATTTCTTATATAACATACCAAAAAACTGAGGCCACAAAAGCAAAAATAAATAAATGGACTCCATCAAACTAAAAAGCTTTAGCACAGCAAAAAAAAAAAAAAAAAAAAGAGGGGGAAGTATAAATTACCAAACTTAGCAATTGGGTTTAGAAGTGAGGAAGACGAGGCAAGGGTGAGTCCGGGGATAGTGAACACAAGACTTTTAATACCAATGACTAAATAGTGCCTCTGTGGTCTTGATGAGTCTGTTCCTTTGCCCCCTCCCTCTCCCT
>CAUYLG010034141.1:0-37804 GCA_963573385.1 Cacajao melanocephalus
AGCTTCTGCACAGCAAAGGAAAGAATAAACAGATAACTATATAATGGGAAAAAATTTGTGCAAACTATGCATCAGAGAACGGTCTTATATGTAGCATCTCTTAGGAACTTAAACACATTTACAAGAACAACCCCATTAAAAAGTAAGCAAAGGACATGAACAGACACTTTTCAAAAGAGAACGTACATGCGGCCAACAAGCATACCCCAAAAAGCCCAATATCACTGATCATTAGAGAAATGTAAATCAAATCCACAATGAGATACCATCTAACACCAGTCAGAATGGGTATTATTAAAAAGTAAAAAAATAACAGATAATGGTAAGGTTGTGGAGAAAGGGGAATGGTTATACATTGTTGATGGGAGTCCAAACTGGTTCAACCACTGTGGAAAGCACCATGGCAATTCCTCAAAAGGCAAAAAAGAGAACTACAGTTCAACCCAGCAATCCCATTACTGCATATACACCCAATGGAATAGAAGTTGTTCTGCCATAAAGACACATGCATGTGTATGTTCATTGCAGTACTATTCACAATAGAAAAAAACAAAAAACATAGAATCAGCCTAAGTGCCCATCACTGGTGGACTGAATAAAGAAAATGTGGTCCATATAAGCCACAGAATACTATGCAGCCATAAAAAAGACAAGATCATGTCCTTTGCAGAGACATGGATGGAATTGGAGGCCATCATCCTTAGCCAACTAACCCAGGAACAGAAAACCAAATACCGCATGTTCTCACTTAATAGTGGGAGCTAAATTATGAGAACACATGGAAACACACAGGGCAACAACACACACTGGGGCCTGTCAGAGGATGGAGGGTGGGAGGAGGGAGATCAGAAAAAATAACTAATGGGTACCAGGCTTAGTACCTAAATGACAATCCATACAACAAATTCCTGCAACACACATTTACCTATATAACAAACCTGCTCATATGCCCCTGAACCTAAAATAGAAGTTTTAAAAAAAGAAATAAAGAAAATTATTTGCCACATAAAATGCATCATATCCCTTCATTCCCGAATGAGAATCCTGTCTTGCCCAAGACCCTAATGGGGTGGACAGAGCCATGCAGGCTTAGACTCCCCTCATGCTGGTGTTTCTTCTACCAAGTTCACATCATGTATCTTTCTGATCCACTCTGATTCCTTGATACTTGTAGACTTTTCCTCAGCAAGGCCCATGAGCAACCTGGAAACACAGAGGGGATAGTGCCCACAGGGGCACCTCTAGAACAGGTGGGAATCCTGCTTCTCCTGGTTAGTCCTTGGGAGGAAAACCCTCAGAGGCATCCTGGACACTCTTCTGCAGTGCTCAGGAAGGATGTGCCCCATTTGTCCATAGCAGTCAGCCCACTTACTGATCCTGCCTTGGCTCCTCCTCATTCCCTTCCTGTCACTGGCCCTTCACTCCTGCTCCTTGGATTCAATCTCAACTAAACCACCAGCTCACATGTCCTTTTCTCAGGCCCTGGTTTCCAGAGGAAGCTCAAACTGAAAGAGTTGTTGGTACCAGGAATGGTCCTAGATGCAGTTTCTCAAGATAAGGCCCTGAAACTGGAAAACTCGCTGGTGAGATGAAAGCCCCAGCAGTAGGTGGGGTGATGATAACCACTTGGTGCAGTAACACCATAATGTTGAAGACTGGCAGTGGTAGTGAATCAGAATGAGGCACAGGTGGGATTATAGGAGAGCCAATGAAGAATGGTAATTCCATGGGCTGGGAGTTACTTTTTTTATTTCTAACTGTGTTAGTAGCCTTGAGGGGGAAAAAAAAACCCAAAAAACAAAAAAACAGGTTCAGGACAGCTACCTGTCAATTCAAGACTCATAATGAAAACTAGAAAGTCCCTATGGTCTATTGTAAGAAACCCTTACCTCTTGCAGTTGTAGAAAATATTGCACTAAAAATTAGACCTGTATTTCATTGTAAGCATGATGATCTGCAGATAAATCTCAATTCAGGCCATCAATAGGTCTCCTCTGTTAATTTCAGGACCCCAAGACCTAAATTGGATGGAGAATCCAAGAACCTTTAACCTCCTGATTTCCCTAAAACCCCTGCACTGGACGAAGCCCAGATTTCTCTCTTATTAGAAGAGTGAAATCTTTCTTTATTTTATTTATTGGTTGATTGATTGTCTAGAGACCCTGAAAACCTTACACCTGAGGCAGGTGCCTCACAAAATCAAAATACTTGTTCTCTTCAACATCCAGCTGCCTTTTATCATGGCTCCAGGTTAATAACTTGAGGAATTCAGTCTAGTATTAGACTAGGAGGAAATAACACAAATGCAAAAAAATAAAAATAAAAAGTGACAGGAGTTAGCCAATATATCAATTGGCAGAAATCTTGAGAAAGCAAGTAGGATTGGCACAGGGAAGGCAGAATTTAAGTCTGGATGGTGAACAATTTATTGAAATGTGAATACTCTCCTGTGCCTCAGGGTTTAAATATCTTGGCAAAGATACTTAAAGCTGGCCCTCATACACTGTGTTAATGGCTTTGTGAAGTTTGAACAACATGATGGGTTATAGCAAATAAGTAGAGAATATTGAGAAGGTCAAAAGGCTCACAGAGCAGGGGTGTTAGAATGGGTTATTCTATAAGAATAGAGAACTCACTACCTGACTATATTGCTTGAGAAAGTCCAGAGAACAGCCTTTTTACTTAGGGAATAAGAAAAGTAGCAGGGCACTGGTTTTGTTGGGGATCTCAGGGGTTAGGGTTTCACCATAGAAGATGCTGTTAGGGAATGAGGCTGCCCAGTGTTAACGGGATGGTCCAATTCTGGAATAGCAGAGGTCACATGGCAACATTTAAACATCAGAGGCAAAATAGTCATCATCACTGTCACGAACAGTAAGAGGAAAGGACAACTAGTGATCCCTGACTCTTAGGGACATGGGGCAATGGCTAATAGATCAAGGGGTTCCTAGTAGCAAGACAGATTGGCAGCCAATGAGTTGTTGCTTGATTCATATAAACAGCAGAAATCTAAAGCTGGCAAGCAGCATGGAAAAATGAAATCTCCTCACCTAGTTTCCAGATCTAAGCCAGTTCATAGGTTCAGGACACACAAATACACTTGCAATGTCATCACAAGTATACTCAACTAATATTTCCCTGATCCTTCTGCAAAGGAACTTGTACCAGAGTAATTGGAAACTTGGGGGAAGGGGAATACCACATATGAGCTGACACTCATACCATGAAGTCTTAAATGCCATCAATATTCTTCCCACTCCAGCCAAATGGGAGGCTCATGGACGCCAAGAAGTGAAGGAGTCTTCATCTGAGTCTATTCCATGGTGTGCAGTGGGTGTGCACACCCACCCTCTTGGTTATTTCCTGGCTTCCAAGCGTATAATTGAAATAGAGATCCCTTGCAGCTGGAATGACTCAGGCACTCATTCCCTGACCTGTGTAATAAGAGCCATTAAGATAGCAATGGTGAAGTGAATGCTCTTAAGATTTTCCCCTCGAAGTGGAACCACCTGAAACTTCTCTCCAAGAGGAAGTTCATGAAATCATAACCCTTACGTATCTACAAGATACAAATCAGAAGTAATGTCAATTTCTTGGTGAATTACAGTATTAATATTACCATCAAAAACATAAAGGATGTGGAGATGATCTTCTCTACTATCTATCTCACATTCAATCCACTAGTAAGAGCTCTGGAAAGAAAGCATATGGATTGTATGCCAAGGGATAGTAAATTTAACCAATGGTAGCCCCAGTTGAAAGTACTGTATAAGATTGGTATCTTTCTAAAACAGAAGAGCTGCGGTACTTGCTATAAGGCTGTCAATCTGTCATGCATTTTTCTAAGCCTCATCTATAAGGAGGATCAAAAGCAGTTTATCATAATATATTCTGCATGGACCCCTATCATCTTGGCAGTCCTTAGAACATCACGAGAGTACTCTATATTGATGAAATCTTATTAAACTTGGTGAGCAGTAATTAGCAATTCACCTGGATTCCCTAATAGGATGCATGATTGCCAGATGGTGGGAGGTGAATTTACTAAGTTTCAGGGGTCTGCCATATCAGTGAAGTTTTCTGGGAGTCAGTGGTCTGCGATATTCCAGCACATCCCCTGTAAGGTAAGGCAATAAGTTCATCTTGTACCACAACTGCTAAGAGCAGAGCCCAGACTATGGAGTCCTCATGGAAACTGGGAGGCAGCAGTGACCACTTGGGAGGACTGCAGTGCCTTGTTTATTACTTGGCTCAGAGGCTCCCAGTTTCCAGTGGCGTTAACAGTTCTAGGTTATTGAGTAAGCTTTCTTATCAGTCTGTGTGAGCCTTCAGACTCAATGGTACTAGACATTTCCAGGGTATATAAGTTTGACATCTCTTGGAAGCCCCAATTCAAGAATCATAGCTCAGGCCACTAAGATTCTTGAGCAAGACCATGCCTCCTGTGTCAGGAAACTATTTGCCATTTGAAAAAGCAGTTTCTGATGTGCTACTGGGACCTATTAGAGGTTGAGAAACTAACCACAGGACTTAAATGACCATGTGAGTGGAGCTGCATGTCAGGAGGTGGGATTGTCAAATTCAGAAAGCCTTAGGTAAGCAGGAGTAATAGGCACCCATCATGCAACAGAAATGGTGAATTTGAAAGTGTGCCTGTAATGTGTGGCAGATGGGGGAGAAAATAAAAATCAATTACAGCTTCAGACCTAGTGTTAGCAGTGGGGCCTTTAGCTTGCTCAAATAAGGCTGGTGTAGAAAGACTTTTCCTAAGATCGTAGCTGACTGTCACCTTACAGGCTCAGTCACGGACTGGATTTAATGTAGTACACAAGCAGATCTGAGCTGCACAAGGCGGACTGTACCAGACAGTACCCAGACCTTGACCTACATCGTCTCAGCCTCTCCTTTCAGCTTTGATAGCAGTGGACAGTTTCCTGCAAGCTTCTACTCACTTCAGACTGGTAACTCGTATCCCAAGTATGAACAGTTTTTCTTCCATATGCTACTTCAGGATCTCTCTGGTGTCGCTCCTATTGGAAAAATCTCACTGACAGGCATGAAGGACCAAACAGGATATAGATGCACCTAGAGAAGTGTTTCTCCCACTCTGCCTCAGGGGTACAATTCCTAGAGGTAGTCTGCATGCTCCTCTCAGGGCTGCAGACAGATCCAAACTGTTTCCCACAATGGTTGCGGCATCCACATATCCTGTGTCAGTTTTTCCTCCTTTCTCCACTCCTGTGTTTCCTCCTGCCTGACTGCCTTCCAAAAAATTTACCTGAACAGGGTCCTTGTCTTGGTTCTCCCTTCTGTGGGAACTTAAGCTAAGATGTATAATAAATAATAAATGGGTGATGTAATTGAATGAGGAGAAAGAAGCAGCTAGCTCTCTATACCCAGACAGTGGGAAGCTCCCTAACAGAAGCAACAGTGTTCTGGAGGGAGTGATGGTGCAGCTATACTAGGAAAGCAGAGTTGTCATGGAGGAGTCGCCATCTGCACTGGACCCTGAAGAGTGAGTGAGACCAGCAGGGTGGGAGAAGGGAGCCTCTTTGAGTTGATTAAAGGCATAGAAGGGTCAGGGGCAGTAGCTCACACCTGTAACACTTTCTACATGTCATTTCTTTAATTCTCACATGAACTCCACAAGGAGGATTTTATTAAACAGCACTTCAGGAGGCCCAGGTAGGTGGATCACAGGAGGCCAGGAGTTCAAGACCAGCCTTGCCAACAAAACCTCTTCTCTACTAAAAATACAAAAATTAGCAGGGCATGGTGGCACATGCCTGTAATCCCAGCTACTCTGGAGGCTGAGGCAGGAGAATCACTTGAACCCCCAGGAGGTGGAGATTGCAATGAGCCCAGATAGCACGATTACACTCTAGCCTGGGTGACAGAGTGAAACCCTGTCTCAAAAATAAACAAATAAATAAATAAAAGGCATAGAGGGCAAAAAGATAGGACCTGAGTATCACTCAGGACTATTCTGATTACAAGTGACCAAAAAAGAAAAAAATCAAGTTAGATAAAGAGAGAAAAAATTGTCTCACAAAATCCAAAATATTGTGGTTTACTAACCACGCCAGGAAAACTGCTCCAGGATAGGTTGAACAAAATGGTAAGAGTCCCCTTCTACTTACAGCCATTTAATTACAGATTCACTTAATGATTCCTATGGGCCAAGTTCCAAAAATTTCAAGGAAGGGACTCTGACTCTCACTGGGCTGTCTTGATATATATGTTTATCTTTGAACCCATCAGCTGTGGCCAGAGGGCTTGGTCCAAGTTGCATAAACACAGTTCTTCATATCAGAGTTACTGCTGGAATAAGTGAGCCACTCCCTAGGAAAAGGGGTTCTGGGCAGATGATCTAAAGGTATTCCTTTCAGCTTACCTGAGGGATGACTAGAAGCCATAGGTGAGCTGCAATGCAGGATATGAGGGTGTGTGAAATTGATTGAAAACATGAATGGAAAAGAAAACAGTGAAGGACCCTGAATGCCACAGGAAGGAATGTGGATTCCTTCTCTAAGTCATTTAAATTTTGATGTAGGACTGCATAATGATTTGCTATATATTGTAAAAGTGTAAATCAAAGGGGTACATTTTATGTGACAAGGAAACCATGTAGGTGGTTATTATTATTATCCACATAACAACTGGTAAGGATTTGAATTAAGGTAAAAGCTAAGGGAATTGAAAGAAGGAGATATTTATGAGACATAAGAGTGAAGAGAGATGTGGCAGGTTACACTGATGACCCAAATTAAGGACATTCCTGTATCCACACGCTTTGTTTGCAATGTGACTTTATAGCTCTTCCAGTCAGAAATGGAGTTTGTTTTCTCAGTCCTTGGATCTGGTTGGTCTCATGACTTACTCTGGCCAGTATGATGTGATCTTTGACCCTTCCAAGTCTAAGCCTCAAGAGGCCGCATATGCTGCTTCTTGCTTTCTTGGGACCCACTACTGCCCTGTGAACCAGCGCAGACTAGCCTGCTGGACAGTAGAAGACACAGGGGGAGAGTTCTAGCTGGAAGAAAGAGAGATCTGCTTTACCAGCCTGAAGCTGACCACAGACACATGAAGGAGGCTGGCCGAGACCAGAAGAACCACCCAACTCAGCCCAGCCTAAGTTGCTGATCCACAGCAACACATGCTAAATAAATAACTGTAGTTATTTGGGAGCAACTATGCAGCAATAAGCTAAAAGATATAGTTGACTTTATTCTTCAGATGAAAAAACTGAGGACTCTAAAATAATGCAGATCCAACCCCTCCCGGTAAAAGAACCAGGGCTCAACTCAAGGGTCCTTTTTCGGTACAGTGTGCTCTTCCTGTACCTTTGGTGGAAACCCAGAAGGATTGATGTTAATAATCATGACTGCCTTTTTTGAACACATACCAGGCTCTAACCCTGACACTTTCTGCATGTTATACTTTAATTCCCACATGAACTCCATAAGGAGGGTTTTATTAAACTCATTTTAAAGACTGAGTATAAAGATAGGAAACAGTTTACAAAATAAAATGTAGAGTATCTGGGACTCAAACCCAGGTCTGTGTGTCCACAGAATCCTGCATTTTCTGCTTTTCATCCAGAAAGTCTATTTTCAAAAATTTTGCTAGACAGAGTTTCATCATTACTGAGAACCATATGGCACTGTTGATTTTTCTGCTACTAAATATCATTGTTACATTGCATATTTTGTATTTCAGACTTGCATATTCTAATCACAATGTGCTTACTGTGTAAGAGATACTTTGATTAGTGTTTTTTTTTTCCTGAATGATCTTTTTTGATTCCCATGGAAAGAGATGAATACTATTATTAACCAAAATTAGCAGAAGAGAAAACTGAAGTTCAGTGTATTTAAGTCACTTGTCTAAAGTTGTTTCTGACTCTAAACCATGACTCTTTATCTACTATGTTTACTGTTCCCTTTAGAAGTTGTTCATGTTGAAAGGAGTCCCAGAAGTAGAGTCTCTGGGAGTAAGAACTAAAGACAAGACCAGATGTAGCCTTACTGAATGTATGAAGTATGCAGCTATGATTTATCCTTTTTTCATACGGTAAATGGTGCTTTCTATTTTACTATTTTGTCATTCTTGACTCCATTAAGAACTTTGCTTTCATCTCCCTCTTTCTATTTTCCTAAGTCCCATTGTTTGGGTCTAAATCAGGTCTGCACAAGAAGAGTTCGAGGGTACCTAGAACATTTTCTTTTTAATGTAGACAGTTGTAGTTGGAAGTGACATCTGTTAGAACAAAAAAACTATTTTCTGCATGGCACATTTGTTGTTGTTGTTCAAAGAGAATTGGGACATTCTGAGAATAAGACATCTGGCTATTTCACCTTGTTGACAAGTTTTCAGTCATGATTGATGGCTCTAGCTCTGACCCCAACATGCACATGTGCTAATACTATGAATTCTCTTTTAGTCCATACATCTTGATTAAATTTCAAACATTGCTGATAGACTTGGTGAACACCACCAGGCACAACAGCCCAGGGAAGTGAGCCCAGGGAAGCAAACTGAGTTAACATAAGTGAATTAGGCAAATGCCTCAAGACTCTGTCATGGACCCATCACAACTGTAAGATGCAATGTGGGTTAAGGAGCCCCCAGAGGCCTCAGAAGACTTAAGAGGCAGGCGGAGCTGCACGGTTCAAGGAGTGTGAGTTGGGAGCTCCCATTCCAATGTGTTTCCCATTCTCTCCAGCTCTCATTCCTTCCTGCACCAAATGTCCCTGAACGCCCACCTTGTCTCTTAGACTGTCCTGGGCATGGAGGTGCAGGTTTGGAAGAGCCACTGTCTGTCTCTAATGGGAGAAAGACCCCAAAACAAAGACTAGCCCAAATTCCATCACAGGGCCACAGTCAAGATGCTGACAGGGCCGGGCGCAGTGGCTCACGCCTGTAATCCCAGCACTTTGGAAGGCTGAGGTGGGCAGATCACAAGGTCAAGAGATAGAAACCATCCTGGCCAACATGGTGAAACCCCGTCTCTACTAAAAATACAAAAAATAGCTGGGCATGGTGGCATGTTCTTATAGTCTCAGCTACTCTGGAGGCTGAGGCAGGAGAATCACTTGAACCCTGGAGGCAGAGGTTGCAGTGAGCCAAGATCGTGCCACTGCACTCCAGCCTGGATGACACAGAGAGACTCCGTCTCAAAAAAAAAAAAAAAAAAAAAAAAAAAAAAAAAAAAACGTTGCTGGCAGGGAAACCAGGGCAGCTTTTCTTGGGTGATAAGGACTGTGCCTCAGGAAATAAGCAGGATTGACCAAGGAAGGGAGTTCCAGGGGGAGGAGACAGTGTGCAAAGGTGTGGGATACACGAGTGTCTAGCAGCCTTCAGGATTTTAAGACAAGCAGAGAAAAGGGGCCAGTGAGGCTGAGTAACAGAAAGTAGGAGCCAGGTCATGCTTGTGAGACATCCAAAGGAATGTAGACTTTACCAAACAGGACTTTAAAAAAAGTTTTACCTTCCTTATTCCACAGAAATTAAAATAACACATCTCCCTTTAACACTGTTGAAAATTGCAACATAAATTCTGAATTGTTACCAAAATAGTGAAGCAATAGTGTGAAGCATGGTTTTGTTTCCTCAGACAATTTTGTAAAACTACTTGTTTGAGGCCACAGAGAACCTTTGATGGTTTTAAACTGGGGCAGATGTGCACACAGGAGCACTCTGAACTGAGCTGGAAGAAGTGCCTGCCTTTGGTGTGCAGCCCAGGAAGATCATGGCAATTATGGCCACAAAAGAAATAGAAAAGGGAGAGGCTGGTTTGGTAAGGACTGAGGCAGAGATGATACCTGAGCAGAGGCCACCACCCATCAAAGTCTGATCTAAGCTCAGCTCCATTCTTAAACTTTCAGGAACTCCATTCTAAAAGTTTACAGAGATCTCATGCATTCTTAGGGGGACTGATGCTTTCTGAACCAGTCACAGTGATAGACAAATAGAGACCAATTGATTAAGTTATAATGAGAAAGCATGCTTCCTTTGCAGAAGCCTAAATTATGAACTGATTTATGGATCTTGGCCTTTGTATTTTCTCTCCATGAGAAAGATCATGGGAAAATGAATTATTCTCAGGAATTTTCTTGGTGGGTGTTATTCAGCTATCCAACCAATGTGCATTGAACCAGACACTCTGTATGATGTGGGGTGTGTGTGTGTGTGTGTGTGTGTGCATGTGTAAGGAGAATAGCACTTACATTACAACGATGGGTGAGAGAACAGCTGCCCTGAAGCTGCTCATGGTCTAATGGGGCAGATGAAAAGACACATCGATATAAATGTTTGAGCGTAAGAAAGAAATATTATGAGACAAGCAGGATCTGAGAAGACCAAAGCAGAACACAATAGCTCCTTTCATTTTCTAGAAACTGCATTTCTCTTGCAAGTTGGTCATATCTGATTCCTGGTACAGTCCTTGGCAGGAAATGGTGGTATTTTCAAATGAAGCCATTAATAAAAATCAATTACTGAGGGATTTCCGATGAAGTCGATAATGGGAGAACTACTTATGCTAGATGACTAAGCATGCTCTGCAGTCCTGGAGCCTATAATAGTCCCCCAGAGCTACCATAACAGAACGCCACAGACTAGATGGTTTAAACCATAGAAATTTATGTTATGACAGTTCTGGGGGCTAGAATTCTAAGATCAAAGTATTGGTTTGCTTGGCTTCTTCTGGGTCATCTCTCCTGGGCTCGGGGCTGACCATCTTCTCCCTGTGTCCTCACATGGCCTTTCCTCAGTGTGTCACTGTGTTCAAATTTCCTCTTCGTATAAGGACACCAGTCATATTGGCTTGGGGTCCATTCATATGACCTCATTTAACCTTAATTGCCTGTTTCAAGACCTTATTTCCAAATACAGTTACATTCTGAGGCACTGGGGGTTAGGACTTCAACACAGGAATTTTGGAGAGACACAATATAGCCCATTGCAGAGCCACATGCATGTGTGTTCAAGTTGAGATGGGCCAAATGTGTAACAGGGTTACCTCTGTCTGAACTAGAATCAGGATGTTTCTGAAAAGACAAGGTGACATGGTAATACAAATCTAACTATACAAGGAACAACTCAGTATGCCTTTTTTTTAATTGTACTTTAGGTTCTGGAGTACATGTGCAGATCATGCAGGATTGTTGCATAGGTACATACATGGCAAGGTGGTTTGCTGCCTTCATCTCCCCATCACCTGTATCTAGTATTTCTCCCCTCATTATCTGCCCCCCACCCTTCCCACCCCCTGCTGTCCCTCCCCTAGCCCCCACCTACTGACCGCAGTGTATGATGCTCCCTTCCCTATGTCCACATCTTCTGATTGTTCAACATACACCTATTTCTGTTCTTGTGTCAGTTTGCTGAGAATGAGTTTCCAGATTCATCCATGTCCAACTCAGTGTGTCTTAATCAACAGACAGGTATCTGGATGGTTTAATGCTGTGTCACTCTGCAGTGTTCTCCCACAGCCTGGGACTCAGGGCACTGGTTGTGGAAGGAGGTTCAGCCTCAAAGCCAGCAAGTTCCCAATGTTGACTTTGATGATCTCTTTTAGTCTTTTTACTTTTTAGTCAACTGTTGTAAGACACCCTTGATTTCAGCATAGTCAGTCCTGTCATCCACCTTGACAATAGAGAGAACATCTATGAATGCAGCCTGAGATCACACACATGCCTTTGCCAGTTGAGTTGATTTCCCTCCTGATTAAACATGCAGTAAACTAAAACCTAGAGTTGTCTCCCCTATGTACTTCCGCTAACTTGTATCTCCCCCAGGCTGGCATAACTGTGGGGCTCCAAATCAAGACCTTATATTTGCCTCAGTGGAGTTCATGTTGTTATATTTGGCCTATGACTTGAAAATGATGTTCTTAATCAATTCCAAGCTGTATGACCTTGGCCAAGTCATTTAAATATTATTGAACTTGGCTTTCTAACATGAAAATTAAGGTTGAAAGACTTTCTTCTCAAGGTTGTAGGGGAGATTAAATGAGATTATATCAATGACAATGACTCTTATTATTGCATATTGCCAAGGTCATAATGCAATAAGGTAACTGAGGGTCTCAAGTTCAGGTAAACAGTCAGGAAGGAGGAGAGCTAGGAGCAGAGAGCAGATTTACAAAGAACCCTGTTCTGGTACTAGACATGCAATCTCTAGAGAATTACTGTGTGCCCTGCCTGGACTTTGAAGTGATCTGCACTCTGGTCTAAACCTATCACAGCTAGCTGGGCTTAGCCTCTCTTCACTTTTCTTGAATTGAATCTTCTCTCTTTCCTTTATCCATTACTCTGTTATATCTTGATTGTATGCCAGGCTACCTACTCTCCTAGAATGTCAATTTTGTCACTCAAATTACTTGATACTCTTCCAAGCTTTATGTCATCTGCAAATTTAATTTCTATCATTTCTGTCTTCATCAAAGTCAGCCCAGGTACAGTCACTTCTATTCTCTTCCTGCCTATACCGTCAGTACTCCCCTGAGTTTTCACTGACCCCTAATTCCTCCTCTGTATCTGCCTCCAGCCTGTTCCAATGACTACCAGGTCTCTCCTTAGGAAGTCTGAGGTTTTGGGTTGGGAACTGGGGACAAATGTCACATACAGAGGGTCAAGTGGTCCGATCGTATGTAGGAAGTTGTAATTTGGGGTTGTTTGTATAGCTTTGTCCTGCTTTCCAGAGATAATCTGAAAAAAATGATGAGATTTGTTATTTTGTGTGAATTGTAAGGAAAATAATATCAGAAATTATTCTATATTTTATGGTATCAGAACTAGAATTGTATTATTCTACATTTAAAACCATAACACTGGTTATAATCAAAGTGAGGTGAAGGAAACACAGTGAAGTTTTTGCCTGGGATATCAGGGTGGGCTTCTCTGAGGTGGCTGAGATTTGTCTTTGAGGCTTACTCTCAATGTCAATGAATGCCTATATTGTCCATAAGAATCTATCCATCTGTGAATTCACCCTCCAATGTAGTTTAGTGACCAAGTTGGGTAACCACTTACTTCATTGCATCCCCTACAGTGATCCTGCTGCAATGGACCTTTCCCACCACAAGACATGACTCTAACTCAGCTCTATGGAGCCAGGAGTGGTCTGAAACAAAGGATGACAATGACTGTGGGTGATCATATTCTTTATTGACCTTGAATCCATGGCCATAGAACCACTTTTGCTCAGCCTAAAGGAGCTAAGTTGTTCCAGACAACCCTGAGCAGTTTCACAAGACTGGGATCATTTTAGGTAGCAGACCTGTTCATTTTTTTAACCATATTTTCCTTTCTTTCAAAACCTACTATGTTGAGGCATTGGGCTAGGCAATCTTCTGGCATTTACAGCATCTCTGAGAGTCACACTTTAGCTTCTTCTTTCTATGTCCCTTGATAGTTGACAGGATAATTCCGTTCCCCCGTAACTTTCAGCCCTTGGCCCTTGTTCTGCCACCTGAGCAACTGGAGTAGAGACGGTCTTCTACATTCTGTCTCCTGAGTGATTGAAGTTGAGATGGTCTTATAAGCAGCCATTCTTCTTTAAGAACGTGAAGTCACATTTCATATTCTACTGACATCCTTCCTGTGAAGATCCTTCCAAACTCTCTCCTTGTCCTTTCCCTGCTCCAACTTCCTTTCTTTCATATTTGTTCCTTGAACATTTATTAAGAAGGCTTTGTGCCAGAAGCTCAGACTGCAATGTCAAATAAAACGTCATGAAATCTGAAGCTCCATGAGGGCAGGAGCCACTCCTAGCTTTATCTCCGCTGTATCCTCAGTGCCTAGCACAGTGCTCAACCCATATGGGGGCTTACTCAATATCTGCTCATGGCAGTCAGGCAGGAAGGCAGGCAACCACTTCCCTCAAGGAACTTGCTATATGGTAGGGAATAGACCATTTCTATTTAATGCAGTCAATCTAAAATGGGAGTGTGTATATGGGACAGTGATATACTACAGAAGGAATATTTAAATTAACCCAGGAAAGTCAGAGCAGGCTTTGCAGAGGATATTATCCTTGGATTATTAATCCTTGGACAACAGGGGGGTACTGACAGTATAGACCGGAAGAGAATAGAAGCGACTGTACCCGGGCTGACTTTGATGAAGACAGAGATGACAGAAATGAAATTTGCAGATGATATAAAGCTTGGAAGAGTATCAAGTAATTAAGTGTTTCTCAGGGGGAAAAGTGGGATTTCAGCAACAAAAGTAGCATGTGCAATAGCACAGAGACCAGTGAATGCACCAAATAATGAGGACACCACCAGTATGCCAGTGTCTGCTGAGCCTGGCTATGTGTGGGCATGTTCCATATGCTTCTGGTATGAGAGATTATGAAATGCTGTTACCACATGTGTTTCTCAGTTCCAAAAGTAGGAGAGGCTCAAGAAAATCCAAGCTGTATTCCCATTTAGACTTTGATCTGTTAATGACTTGTGGTTCCTTATTCCTCTATTTTACAAGGCACAGTCAACCACACAGCTACTGAGTAATGCATCGTAAAATAGCAGGTGAAAAAATAATTACATGTTCCTGAAATTGCTTGGTGGTTATCCTTGAAATATCAAATCATTCCAATGAATTACTTGGTAATGTAACTTTTCTTTTTTAATTTCATGATAATGTTCCAATTTACTAGTCACAAAACTCCCTGACATCACTGTCATCTCAGCAGGGTGAATATTTTAAACAGTTCTGACAACATAATTATGGTTATTAGGTGGATATTTGTTTCCCATCAACTAAATAATAACACCTTGTCCCAAGAACCTGGGTTTCTTAGAAGAATCTCAAAGTGCTTTACCAACAAGCATTATTTTTCTGAAGGCAAAGCTCGAAGGCCCCCAGTTGGATTCACATCCCAGGTTGTGCATAAAGTCAGCATGGTTAAAGGAGACCCTGGTCCAGAGATGCAGCTCAAGAGGAGAAGTGGTAAGATTGCTGCAGCTTTGCCTCACCAAAGGGCCTGGCACCTGGGTGTACAGCCTTCAAATCAGCGCCTAATATATCTCCCTTCGAGAAGGTCAGGAATTTGGGCCTCTGTTCTCTCTGCGAGACCAGTTCTCAGTCAAATTGTAAAAATTCTTTATAATAGTGGATGTGGGCCCTGGATTAGATGGTTTGCATGGGAAAGGCGCCCTTGCAGGTGAATCACTTGCTTCCTCTAGGAATTGAGAGGTCTTGGGAGGGGCAGTCCCTCTGGGGTCAGTAAGGTCTCAGTACTGACTCCACTACAACATCTAGGTAAGTACCTCTAAGTCTGCTGTGCCAACAGACCCGAAGTTGGAAGTTTATGCCCAATGTATGTCTTTGTAATGAAACAACAGCAACAAAAAACGCTTATGCAAAACGCATAGTTTCATTAGCAATTAAAGTCACATTAAATAAAAGCAACTTCTAATTTCCCAGTGAACTTCTATTGAATAAACAATGGCAAACAAATGCTGTCAGGGATAGAAAGAAACGTCAGTTTTACACTGCTTGATCTTTCTGGAGAAAGGCAATAGGCAATGACCCCTATAAAACTATCTCTGTTTGACTTGTAAATTACTTTGGATTACTTCAAATGAAATTAAATTAATGATGATCTGAATACATTACCTGGAACCTCACAGGCCAGCAAGGAAGCTGTGTCTTTTTTCCCTTTGGGTAATACCTTAGCCCAGTCCTCCTAGAAAAATGAAACCTGAGGCACATCTGGTGTGCTAATATTTACTTGGAGATAAAATACTAGGATAGTAAGAGGTAGTTGTTTTAAAATGTAGGTTTTACTATCATGCAGGTACAGTGAGGCCAACAGATAAATGACTGTTGTTGAAAAAATTGTTACAGGTCCCAAGAGGAGGGGATAGGCCATGCCACATGGGACCACACAGGGAAGCAGCAGTGTTGGTCAGGAAGTTGGTGGTGGGAGAAGGTTGGGGGGCAAACGCCTTTACTGTGGATTCTGCGGGAAGGAATGGAACAGGTGAAGCAGGGTAAACAGGTTTAGATTGGCTAGTTTGAATAATTTCAGCAGGCTCTGGGGTTTTCAGCAGGCTCTGGGGTGTTCAGCAGGGGCTATCTCTAATGGTCTGATACCTGGCCCTGAGTTAATTAGGGCAAGGAGAATGAATAACAGCCTGAATTGTAAACACTCATTAGAAGGGGTGGTGGGTGTGGGCTCTGGATTGGGGTCAGTAAGACCCCAGATGTCAAAGCATCAGAAACACACGGTCAATACAACAGGAAAGAGGGCAGTGAGGTAGAGAAGGAAGAATGGAAAGTACAAAGTGACCCATCACTGAGGCAGTTATAGTTTCCCCCAAAAAATGCAGCAGGATTCTTAGCTGTGTGGGATGTGCCTGGACATTGTGTCTTGGAATGGTCTAATGTGGTGGGAAGGGAGAAAGGTTTCTCTGAGGGAGCTTTCTCATTGTTTCCTACAGCTCCCTGGGCAGGGGTTGGCCACGGGGTATAGGTATCTCTAGGTCACGTCACAGAGGTGCCAACAGGCAGAGAGCAAGAGGCTGTAGGCAGGAAGCAGATGAGGCCTGTTCCAGGTTTGGAAACCCAGATGGAAAAGAAGCTGTTCCAGGTGGAATTATGCCCCCATTCCTAATTCATGTATTGTGGTCCTGACCTCCAGTACCTCAGAATGTGACCTTAGCTGGAGATCGAGTATCTAAAAAGGCAATTAAGCCAAAGCGAGGCTATATGGGTGGGTGCTAACCCGGTATGACTGGTGTTCTTATAAGAGGAGGGGACTTGGACACAGGTGAGTACAGGGGAAAGATCGCCTGAAGACTCAGGGAACCAGTGGCCACCTACAAGCCAAGCAGAAACACTTCTGAGAAAACCTACCCTGCTGACATGTGGGTCACAAACTTCTGGCCTCTAGTTTGATGAGAAAATAAATTTCCATGTTTTAGGTCCCTCAGTCTGTGGGACTCTGTTTTGGCAGCCTGAGCAAACTAATATAGAAGTCGTTTGTACAAAGTTGCTCACAAGCCATGCAGTTTACAGTTACCGACTTTGAAGAGAATGACCACAGAGCAAAGTCTGGTATCTCAAGGTAATGAACTAGCAGACAGCTGTCAAAACAAAAATTCTCTAGAGTAACCGCACAATTGCATGCATGTACAGTAAAGAGGGCAGAAGGGAAAATAGAATGTAGTCTGATTACAACTAGGTAACATAAATGTAAATTTGGATGTTTATAAAGAGTGATGGAAAGTTAACTCTTTTCTAACAGAATCATTTTAATGAGACTATACAGTATAATTAAATCTATATTATGTTATTTTAATGTTTTCCTTTGATCCTTTTCTTCTCATAGCTTATGTGAGAGAAAACAAAGCTTGACTAAGTCATACAAGCTTGCTGGGTCTGTTTGATTACTGAGACCAGCTCAGCTGTAGAGACCCACACCCAGGCGGCGCTGAAGGAATTGAGAAGCAGACACCCAGATAGAAAAACAAAGTGGGACTCTCCGGGGGCCAACAGCCTTCTGAGCTGAGAGCTTCAGGGGGCTGACAGCATTCTGTCCTGAGGACCTGGAGCAGACTCTGACCCACGTATTTATTCTCTCTGAATGGGTAATAATTATTAACAAATAGATATCTGGTACTTTCTCATAACACAAAAATATACCAGATAGGCAGCTGGTGCCCGCTTACCACTGATCACACACAAACTAAAAAGTATTCTTCATGAGGGAGCCACGGGCGTAAGGTCACATATCTCAGGCTTAAAAAATTGTTTTAACTGGTATATGATATTTACATATTGTCCTGCCACTTTAAAGTGCCCCAAATAGTTTTCCACTTGGGGGGTGGGGGGGCTAGGTTTTCCTTGCCATCATTCTTCCTAGCAAACAATATATTCTATCATACATTCAGCATTTCTCAGCAATCATACACTTAGCATTTCTCAACATTTGCTCACGTGAAAAAAATGACAACTTGGATGTGTTAGGAAGGATTCTGAGGCGGACACTTAGCATTTCTCAACATTTGCTCATGTGAAAAAATTGACAACTTGGATGTGTTAGGAAGGATTCTGAGGCTCTGTCCAGACAATGCAGGCCGGCAGTGTCCTGTGTGAGGTACAGGAAGGGGGAATAGCAGCATATGCCTCCCCTGGGTGATCTCTAAGAGCCTGTGTAGATTTCGCTCTGTAAAGACTCTAGGATAACGTCAGTGAGTTCTTGCAGGTTGGAGTAAAATTGATTTCTCTGCTGCTTATTGGCCATGTAAATAAATATTGAAGGTGTTTTTAAGTGTGTTTCACAGCAATGCCTGCACCCTTGTTCTAAGGTGTATCTGGTCCTGGTTCTTGGATAAGCTATATTGACAGCCTGCATAAATAACTGGCAGCCTTTTCATTAACTGGGATTTGTTTCTCATTTGGATTTAGATTTTTTCTTCTCTCTGGGATTAGGATCTCTCTTGTCACCAGGCTTCTATTGTTTCCCGATGGATCTTATACGGCTTAGTTTATGTTTTCTAAACTGAAGTCGATAGCGCAACAAACAAACAGCTCTGAAGCCTCTCATCCAGTTCCTGCTTAGACACGTTTCTTGAGTTATCTAAAAAATAAATCAGTATTATCATTTCTGCATTCTTTGCAGTTTGCAAAGCATCTTCCTATACATTTGATCCTCATACATCAACCTCCAAGAAAGGCAGGCAGAGCCAAGTCATTATTCCTGATCTATAGAGGGGTTTTGTGGTTCTTCTGGGGTGGCACAAATACCTTTTTTAACCTGGGCATGGGTCTGGCTAACTCCGACTTTGGGCTCTTTACAGAGCACAGTGCTGTGTCTCAGGAAGTCGCTTCTAAGTAGGATGGTCCTGGCTGACTCAGCCCATAGTCAGCCCTACTCTGTTCCTCATGAAGTTCGGCATCAGTCTGGGTCATATTGCAATGAACAGGCTTCAGCCTCATGTCTCCATAAGCCTTCCCTCATTGATTTAGAACCGGATGGGCATCTCCAAGAGGACTGCTTGCCCTCCATCCCCCTCAGACTCCAGGAGTCTGAGAACTAGGGGTTTTCCGGGATGCAGGATTTTTCACTGCTAAAACCAGGAAAGCCCTGGGCAGAGAGAGACATGATGGTCACCCTGCCTCGGAAGGACTTTAGCATCCCATCCTTGAGAAGTGGGAAGAGAGGATGGGGGTGGGGAAGGACCAAGGGCCCTCTCATTTCAGGTTACGATATGGCCAACTCCTTGGCAGAAGTATCTGGAGTTCAGTTAAAGACCACTGAGTCTAACCCTCTTGCTTTGTTTGAGGCCTCTAAGGCTCTAAAAAAAGGGCTTTCCCCAGGGTGAATCAGCTTCTGATGGCAGACAGAGCATTTAACCCAGGGCTCCTGACACCCACTTTGGGCCTTTCCCTGTAACCGTGGAAGTTTTGGTACAATGTTGTCATTTGCTTACACTGTCTTTTTTAAGTGTCCCACCCCTGTGAGACAGGTACTCCTTTCTCATTCACAGTCAATTTATGAGGCAACCAAGACGCAGAAAGCTGAGATTATTTGCCCAAGGTCACACTGCTCACACGTGTGAGAGACTGGACTCCTAGTCTAGGGCTCATTCTGTCATCATCTCAATAGCTGCGGTCTATCTACTGCAGAATTTACTTTTTGCAAAGTCTTATATGACTTACATTATTTCATGTAATCTTATTAACACCCTTGAGGTAAAAGAACTGTCTAGTGTGATTGAGAAATAAATCAATGGATGTTGTTTTAAGATAATGCACAGTATCTGGTTTTGCTGTATGACAAGCCACTCAGTTGTGTGTGTAGTTTGTCATACAGCAAAACCTGATACTGTGCATTATCTCATTTGTTTCTAGCAATAACTCAGTGCTGGTTGTTATTAGACTCATTTGATAAATGAGGAGTCTAAACTTATTAGAGTTAAAGCGACTGCTGATGCAGTGTGTTACAGAGCTAGCAACTGACAGCATTGGGATCAGAACTCATATCCATGTTACTCCAGAGCTAGTGCTTTTAACCACCGTAATATGTTAATATGAAAACAAAACAGGATTCCAAAGAGGTCCACATCCTAATCTCTAGAACATGTGAGTATGTTATACCTTACATGGCAACAGGGAATTAAGGTTCTAGGTAGAATTAAGGTTACTAATTAGCCTGCCTTTAAGTAGGGAAATTATCCTAGCTTATCAGAGCAGGTTTGATGTAGCCAGGAGAGTCATGAAAAGTGGCAGAGAGAGGCAGGATGGGAGACTCAGAGAGGGCGTGGATGCACTATAAGGACACAGAGAGATGCCGCAGGAAGTTAGGTTACGTGTAGAAGCTGGAAAAGGCAGGGAAACAGATTGTCCCCTAGAGAACTGGAAAGGAACTCAACTCTGCTGACACCCTGATTTTAGCTCAGTTGACTTACATCAATCAGACTTTTTTTTTTTTTGAGATGGAGTGTTGCTCTGTCACCCAGACAGGAGTACCTGTCTCACAGGGGTAGAAGACTTAGGCAATGTAAGCAAATGATCTCAGCTCACTACAACCCCCACCTCCCATGTTCAAGCAATTCTCCTGCCTCAGCCTCCTGAGTAGCTGGAATTACAGGTGCATGCCACCACACGGGGCTAATTTTTTTTTTTTGTATTTTTAGTAGAGACAAGGTTTCACCATGTTGATCAGGCTGGTCTCGAACTCCTGACCTCGTGATCTGTCCACCTCAGCCTCCCAAAGTGCTGGGATTACAGGCATGAGCTATTGTGCTCAACTTATGTCAGACTTTTAACCTCCAAGTCTGACTGGTTTTAAGTCTCTGAGTGTGTGGCCACTTGTTACAGCAGCAACAGAAAATGGATATGACCGCAACATGGCACAAACCTGCTGCTTGGCTGCTCTCCTGGGGTCTGAGCTCTGTTCATGCTATAGTCCTCATGGTGCCACTCACATAGTAGGGGCTCAGAAAAGTACCCAAGTACTAATTATGGCCATTTATTGAGTGCTTCCTGTGTTCCAAGCTCCAAGCTATTTGTTTGACAAAAATATTTCATCTAACTACTGTAACTAAACTATGGTTATTGATTTCACAATGTGAGAATTGAGGCATAGAGAGGTTGAGGTCACATAGCTGAAAGTAGCATATCTAAGATTTGAACCCAGGCCTGTTGGTTCCAAAGCCTTCCATTTTCGCTCTGTCATGCTGTCTGCAACACTACAGTCTGTTGAATTAAAATGGGAAAGGATTTGAAAATCCTATAAGGAGAACATTTCATTTTCTTGGAGAAATAGCACCTAGGGAACCAAGTCCCATTGTTAACACCTCCCTCTCCTTTTCCTCCATTTCCACTCATTTCTTTCCCTCTCTCTCATCCTTCCACATACATTTACTGAACACTTGCCCTGGGATATAAACACAAATAAGACACAGCCCCTGTTCCGAGATCACATTGACTAGAGGAATTAAGACACAGACACATACAGCATCCTTGAGAGGCAGATATGACCACTGCCAGGAGAGGGAGATGGGAGAAGCAGAATCAGGGCTTCCTCCTGCTCAGTCTGGGAATCAATAGAAGGAGAGAAATGAAATTTGAGTTCTGGCCCTGCTCTGTTCTAGTGGTATAGCTTTGATAATACCAACAAATATAATAATAGCTAACAATCTCTGTGTGCCAGGCAGTGTTCTAAGTTATCTCTTGTAACTTGATTAAATCTTTTTGCCTCTCTGAGCTCAATTAATAAAGAAAAAATTTGAGCATTAATTCTATAAGAAACAGTGAGCAAGACAGATGCAATTCGTCAAACAGGTTAAGCAAGTGTGATGAGTATCACCAAACTGTGCTGTGAATCCTGAATCAGGAGAGCTGACGTTGCCTGGGATCAGCAAATATGTACAAATATATGAGACCTGAGGATCCATGAGGTCAGCTAGAGGCTGCTCAGGGGGTGGAGTTAGAAGTAGTCGCAGAAGGTCAGGGAAGATAGAAGGCCTAGAAACAAATGGAAATGGTGCATTCGAGGACAGAAAGAAGTTCTGTTCTTGGGGGCTTAGAAAGTAGGCATTTGTGAAATGGAGCTAATTACCCACCTCATGGAGCTACAAGATGACTACCTGAGATAACGTGTGACCTATTGCGCATTTATTGAGCACAATTCTTATCTTCCCCACCCCCGCATTTAGACCGAAAGCTCCTAGAGGATGTACTAATTAGGATAAAAGCTTCGACTGCTGTATCAGACATGTCTTAAAGATCTGTACCTCTGTTTCTCTCTCACACAGCAGCTCTGAGATGAGCAGCCCATGGATACAGGCAGCCCTTGCTCCCAGGTTGTTCAGGCGCCCAGGTTCCTTTCATTCTGTGACCCTTTTCCTCCTAGCACATTGGCACCATCTGAATGGCTGAAGCTGAATCACCAGGGATCAACTAGTGAGAAGTAGCCAGGCACCAAGCTTGGGGCAGAATTTGATTGCTAAGAAATCAGTAGTAGAGAAGTAGGGAAGAGATACAGGGAAGGAAAGACAGGCAATACAAGTTGTATTATCTATTCATCTGCCACTATGCATAATGCAGTTATCCCCCTGGGGATCTCTGGAAGTCACGTTAAACATACACACCTCAGCATTATCTCACACAAGGGCCGAGAGAGTTGGGGCATTGATATACCAGCCCCTGTCAGTTATTGGTTGGGAACGACTCCCAGAGGCATGCCAGTTCCCTGGTGCTTTTCCTGCCATTCCAGCAGCAACGCAGGCTCCGGGAGCAAGGAAAATCCCTCTGGAAAAGAGATGCAGATGCTGGCAGTTGGAAGTGAGACTGACATGAACAGAAAAGTTAAGGGGGAAGAAATATGGTGTGGCACTAGCAACAGCCACTATAGTGGACAACTAGCAGTACTTGCCTGAAAGAAAAGCCAAAACTGTAGACCATCTTTACATGCCTGAGTGTCTGCCTAGATCACAATGAAGGCTCAATAAATGTTTAGAGAATGAGTGAGTAAATGAGTGATGAGTACATTAATATGTCCTGTAATGATTTACCTATTCCTATGGTGGAAGAAAACATTTATTTACATTTATGTCTATAGCCATAGCCATAGCTATCTATATTATATCTATATCTATCATCTGTGTAAATAGGTAGATGAATAGATAGATGGATGGATAGATAGATGGATGGATGGATAGACAAGTAGATAGGTATATGAAGAGATGGACAGATGACAGAGAGAGAGAGATGTACATACATGTATATCTCTGGAATTGTGCCAGGTAATCTACATCTATTACTTAATTTTCACAGTAACATTGTGGAAAGAGAATTTACCTGCATTTATTGATGTTGAACCTGAGAAAATGAAAGGCTAAGTCACTTGTCCAATGTCACATGGTTAGTTAGGAAACTGCAGAACACAGCTTTGTTAGACGACCAAGCATAGGTCCCTGTGGCTGCATCTTCCTGTTCCTCTT
Source organism: Cacajao melanocephalus (assembly GCA_963573385.1). Classification (NCBI taxonomy): domain Eukaryota; kingdom Metazoa; phylum Chordata; class Mammalia; order Primates; family Pitheciidae; genus Cacajao; species Cacajao melanocephalus. The sequence goes on from CAUYLG010034141.1 coordinate 23,465, forward strand.
CTGCACCACCAAACTGCATTAGCCAGCCCATTAACTGATTTGAGTTTTGAGGAATTCTCTCTGAAAGTCTTCATACATGATATTTTTACAGAGACTTGGTGGAAAGGTTTTTACAATTGACTTGTCAACCTTGATAGATAGAGAGTATTTGCTACAATCCCAGCTGAAAGAAAGAAAAATAAAATTTAAAAAGGAAAAAAAAAACACTGGGGATTTTATGGGCCTTCTAAAATTTCTAAGCAGGGATCTAATTAAAACAGGTTAACAACACAACTCTGGCTCAAGAATGCAGTATGAAAAATGTGTCTACCTGAATGAATCAATGCTAAACAAAGGGAATGAAGATTTATGACAGAGAGAGAAAGAGAAAAGTATAAACTGTTGAAAAGAAGGGGGCCTGGTATTGGAGAGTTACTTGAAGTCATGGGTGTCTGCTGGCAGATTCATCTTAAAAGGTTTTGAGAATTAAAAAAAAAAAAAAAGCACTATGTTTCCCTAAAGGTTGAAAGAGCAATAAAAGATAAAGCAATTTCTATTTGATAAAATAAAACTACAAGATCCATTTCACACAAGATTCAGAGAAAGAAGAATCTAGTTTGTCACATAGTCCTGTTGGGTGTGTGCTGGAAATTGAATGCTATTCCTGACGCAAGAGCATCTTTCCCTGAAGCAGGTGGGGATATACCAGTTATGAAAGGAGCAGCAATTGCAAGGGAATTTACCAAGGGTGTGTGTTCACACAACCCCAACCTACATGCTACACAAGAAGATTCCCAAAGGCTAACTACTATATACTGTTCAGTTTCTATTTTCCACACCCTGTGCTAGATGCTTTCAAATGTATCACTTGATGTAATCATATCGGCAATCCTAACAGGTAAGCATCATTATCCCAGTTTTAAGGAAACTGAAGCTCAGAGGGCTGAAGTTGTAGTAGGCCCAATAAAATCCAGGTCTAATCCCTGGAGCCTGTGATCATTACCATACATGGCAAATGGGACTCCAAAAATGTAATTACAGATTTTGAGATGGGGAGATTATCCTGGATTATTTGAGTGGGCCCTAAATGTAATCGTAAGTGTTCTTATAAGACAGAATCAGAAGAAAATGTAACCACAGAAGAAGCAGCCAATGGAACAACTGAAGCAAGATGTTATACTGACGACTTAGAAGGTAGAAGAAGGGACCAAGAGCCAAGGAATGTAGGGAATGAAGTTCTAGAGCTGGAGAAAGCAAAGAAACAGATTCTTCCCTGGTCTTCAGAAGGTGAGCAACCTGCTGACCCCTTGATTTCGGCCCAGTTAATGGTTTCAGACTTCTGACCTCTAGAAATACAAGAAATAAAATGTGTGTTCTCTGAAGCCACCAAATTTGTGCTAATTTGTTACAACAGACATTGGAAACTAAGGCAAGTGTCTTACTCAATGAAACACAGCCAGGAAATGGAAGAACTGGGACTTGAATTCAGGTCTTTGACTCCAAATCTAGTATTAGTTCTATGGTAACCCGCTACTTCTTGCTGTGTGGTCTATCCCACTGTTAGTGATACTCCTCAGATGTCTATATAGCCTCTACCTCCTCACAGATTCCCAAAATGTGACTGCACATCAGATCTCCTGGGCCCTTTGAAATAAGATGTGGAGTCTTGCACCCCAAAGAAGAGAAAACGGCCTTAAAATTTCTTATTTTAAAATCCAATTTGGGAATCATCATTCTAGCACTTTTTTTTTTTTGAGACAGAGTTTTGTTCTTGTCACCCAGGCTTGAGTGCAATGGTGCCATCTCAGCTCACTGCAACCTTTGCCTCCCAGTTTCAAGTGATTCTCCCACCTCAGCCTCCTGAGTAGCTGGGATTACAGACATGTGCCAGCACACCTGGCTAATTTTGTATTTTTGGTAGAGACAGGGTTTCACCATGTTGGCTAAGCTGGTCTCGAACTCCTGATCTCAGGTGGTCTGACCACCTTGGCCTCCCAAAGTGCTGGGATTACAGGCGTGGGCCACCGTGCCTGACCACACTCTAGCACTTTTATTTTCTAAAATAAATCAAAACCACATTGAGAATCCATCTCACGCCAGTTAGAATGGTGATCCTTAAAAAATCTGGAGACAACAGATGCTGGAGAGGATGTGGAGAAATAGGAACACTTTTACACTGTTGGTGGGAGTGTAAATTAGTTCAACCATTGTGGAAGACAGTGTGGCAATTCCTCTCAGACCTAGAAATAAAAATTTCATTTAACCAAGCAATACCATTACTGGATATATATCCAAAGGATTATAAATCATTCTGTTATAAAGGCACATGTACATGTATGTTCACTGCAACACTTTACAATAGCAAAGACCTGGAACCAACCCAAATGCCCATTGGTGATAGACTGGACAGGGAAAATGTGGCACATATACACATGGAATACTATGCAGCCATAAAAAAGAATGAGTTCATGTCCTTTGTAGGGACATGGATGAATCTGGAAACTATCATTCTCAGCAAACTGACACAAGAAAAGAAAAACAAGCAGTGCATGTTCTCACTCATAGGTGGGTGTTGAATAATGAGAACACATGGACACAGGGAGGGGAGCATCACACATTGGGGTCTGTTGGAGGGGAATGGGGAGGGACACTGGGGGGTGGGAAGGTTCGGGAGGGATAACATGGGGAGAAATGCCATATATAGGTGATGGGGTGATGGAGGCAGCAAACCATATTGCCATGTATGCACCTGTGCAACAATACTGCATGTTTTGCGCATGTACCCCAGAACCTAAAGTGCAATAAAATGTGTTTTTGAAAAAAAAAATACACAAGTGTAGATGACCAGTGTGGAAATAAGAATGAAGGAATAAACTAGGATTATTCTCCTGTTTGGTCATCTGTTTCTATGTGAATTATGATACTTTTCAAGATAAAAAGGAAACTCAGAAGGACAAACTGATTTGGGAGAAGTTCTGGAACAATTTTAGTCATTTTAAGAGCTCCCAATCAAGGAAGTACATTACATGTTGGATATCTAATTCAGCTAACAGTATGGATGAAACTGTCAGAGAATGTCTAGAGAAAAGAGGAGAAAACTAAAGATAAAGTCCTAGAATTCTGCTGTAATCTTTAAGAGGTAGCAAAGCAGAAAAGGCTGAGGGATAATTAAAGAGGTAGGGAGAAAACAGAGAGCGAGCGAGAGAGAGAAACAAAGATATTAACAATGATGAGGGGTGCACATAGGTCACATGAGATAAGGACTGAAAACAACCCATTAGAAAATAGTGACATTTACTAGAGCATTTACAGGGCCATGGGAAACATAGAGACTTACTGTGTAATTTAAAGAAGTAAATGTGAGAAAATGGAGATAGCAATTTCAGCCATTCTTTGAAGGCTTAATTGTGAAGGGGAGAGCTAGTCTAATGTATGTGGTAGGACTGGATGGAGATGAGATAGGGTCTGATTTTCTAGATTAGTTCATTAATCTTTAAAACGAGAGAGCCATTCTGAGCATGTTTATATTGCCTATAAATTAGGAGCCAAAAGCAGGAGGGATTAATTATACAGAAGGAAGATGTAACTGTTGGATCAAAGTAAAAGTTATCTTTGGGTGAGGGAAAAGAAGATACATTCCTATAGTATTAAAGAGACATGATATGAGGGGATGCACTCTGTTTCTTAAAATGCGGACATCTTTACGGTAGCCATTTCTGAGAACATTACTTGAGAAGATATGTGCAGAGGTGTTCACCACAGATAACATCATTAATACTAATTTATCTATTTCCTGCAAACCTTAAGATTTTCTTTTCTTAGTACTTGATCTTGCAATTTTTTTCCAAAAAATTTTTTTTTTGGCACCAGAAAATATTCCTCTGAAAAAATCATTGGTATTGATTCTGGTTTCAGTTACCACCATTGCCCATTATTTCATCAACATCAATGCTCAACAGCCACAAACCTGGTTAATATTAAGATGGAGCTTCTTTCACAAACCACAGAACTTTGTCCAAGCTTGTTTCAGTACAGCATATCATTTTTCAAAAAAGAAAACCTTGATGCTTGTAAGTTCAATACAATTATTTCTTAAAATCACTTTTAAAATAAAGAAATGTATGAACTAAAATAAGTAAATGTATACTTTTTAATATAAATTTATATTCCAATATTTCTACAAGTCTTTTTATGAAAATAATGTCTATTTTCCTCTCCTTTTATCTACTTCTAAAAATTTGAAAGCTTTTATCTATTGTTTTTGTGTTTTCCCTGTATATTGCTGAAAAATACTTTTAATTTACTTTAGTGATATAGCTATACTTTTCAAGTTTAAGACATTGTGTATTGACTTGCTACAATGAAAAGTGAATATATAACTCTTTTGTGTTCCCTAGTTTCCTTCAATTTTTTTTTGAGATAGAGTTTTGCTCTTGTCGCCCAGGCTAGAGTGCCATGGGATGATCTTGGCTTACTGCAACCTCCACCTCCTGGGTTCAAGCGATTCTCCTGCCTCAGTCTCCTGAGTAGCTAGGACTAAAGACCTACACCACCATATACAGTTAATTTTTTTTTTTTTTTTGTGGAGATGGGATTTCACAGTGTTGCCCACACTGGTCTTGAACACTTGACCTTAAGTGATCTGAGCCTCAGCCTCCCAGAGTGCTAGGATTACAGGCATGAGGCATCACAACTGGCCAATTTTCTTTACTTTGTTCTCTCATTTTCCAAGTATGTTTACTTTTTGTTTGATTTATAATCTATTTTTACATTATTATATAATATTTTGTTCACAGATGACTCACATAAGTTACGTTTATATTTCCTTTCTTAGATATTTTCTTTAGTTTTGTTTTTGAGTTAAAAAAATTGTGTGTGTGTGTGTGTTTTGGTTGCTCTATTTTCTATATACCTATAGATAACTTGTCCCCAAACTCTCTGCTAAAGTGTACATGTTTTCTCAGTATTTTAAAATTATGATATTCTTATTAATTCCATCTTCTTGATGATATCTTTCTAGGAAAGTTTTTCTTCCTGTTCTCCTCTGGACTTACTGCTTGGTCCTTCGCAGAGCTATTGTTTTGTGATCTCTCTAAACTGGAATTCAAAAAATTTCATGTCTTTCCTTTTTTTGGTTTACACCCTCATTTTGTGGTTGCAAGTCTTCTGTTATTTTCTTGAGAAAGAGTATATAGGAGATCAATTTTGTGCTAATTTGTAAATGTGAAAATGTCTTTATTCTGCTCTCACATTCTATTCCCAGTTTGGCTGCTGTAAAAGTATAGAATAGCAGTAATGTTCACTCCTAATTTTGAAGTCATCATTTTATTTACATTTTAAAAAATTTTGCATCGTGTTGTTGTTTACAAGTTTGAGCCCATTATAATATTTCCATTTTGCAAGTTTTGTCCCTGTGGTCTAAATTTTAGTGATATGCTTTGTTGTAGGTGAAAAAAGTTTTTTTCCCACTGTGTTGTGCATTCCATGGGCTTTTCACTCTGAATTTGTTTCAGTTGGAACATTTGTTAAATCATTTCCTTGATAATTTCCATAACATAATTTCTTCTGTCCTTTCTGTTTTCCAGTTATTCAGAAAATGAACCTCTTGTATTGATGCTCTGTTTTTTGATTTATGTTAAATTGTCTCCATTTAGACTTTTTGTTCTAATTTCTTAGATATCTCAAGCATTCAAAATTTTCTAGTTTATTTTTTTCATTTCTGTTATTATATTTCTAATTTCTAAAAGCTTTACTGATCTGGGTGTTTATTTTTTAATATCTTAGTGTTCTTTTTCACTGAAGTAAATTTCTTACCTCTAGATGGCCAGTAGTAAACATTCAAACATATATACATGTGTAAAGTCTTCTTCAGCTTTCATTGCTCTATTTTATCCAAATTTGTTATTTCTGTTTGTTTGGTCTTTGTCCCTCATGTTAGAGGCTTTCCTCAAATGTACTAAGATCTTTGGCCACCCATAAACATTTAAGAATGAGTCGTTAAATATCTGATTAGAGGCTCAAGGGTTGTCAACTGATATGACTTCCTGTTGGGTGATCTGGCCCTGCTGTGTTGCTGTGAACTGCTGTTAGTGTTTTTCATATGTTTTCTCTCAGTCTGGTTAGACGTCCCATTGAATAATTATCTTACCTCCTACCATGAGGGTCTTATGCTAGCATTCTTAGCGTTAGGTAAAAGAAAGGATCAGAGAGCTCTGATGGTTCCGCATGTAGCCTATTGAAATTAATATGCCCTTCCATGTGCCCTGTGCTCTCTAGTTCAGCATCTCTCTAACTCATCCTCTATAGAAGGTAAACTTCAGCCTTCTGCAGAAGAAGTGGCCTAGCTGTGGTGTAGATAGGCATCTTATTCTCTGTTTGCAGATGTTCAATAATCCTAATAAATTTTAACCATAATTTATTTTCAGGTTCATGGCTACCTGGTGCTGACAGTTCTGGGAGATTTCTGAGTTCTGCAGTGTAAATCATTTTGCGTCTGCTTCTGGATTGTCTCCATGGCTATCTTGGGATTCACCTTTTTCAAAGCTAAGTTGCTATTTGTCTATTTGCTTGCTTTCTAGCTTACAAATTTGCATTACTGTTGTCTTTTCTTACATGACACTTGTATTTGTGGTTTAATGCCTTAAAAATCCACTTTGTTATTTTAGGGAGATGTCAGGAGGAAACAGAAGTAATTGTGTATACTGGTTCTACTGTATAATTTTGAGTACTTGGAATATATAATTTTTGTTGTAACCTATTAAGATATGGCATTATTTAAAAAACACTGATCTAAGCATGGAAGTCACAACTTTAGAATTTTTTTGTAAAATTTCAAGAAACAATATATTTCTAAAGGGGATAAAATTAAATCATGAATCCTTTTAGTAACAAATAATCTACATTTGTTTTTATGTGCTTCACACATCTCTTAATAACCATGAAGGGATTACAGTATTCTCAGTAGATCAATTCCATACTTCTTATTAATCATTCTAACTTTTATAATGCTAGGAGTGCCAAAATATCTCCTCATCGCAGCTGCATATTCGTGGTCCAAAACATTCTTTCCAGTATGACTTGATTATCCTCATCAACTTTGTAACAACCTTCATATGTGAGGTGAGAGAGTAAAAGAATCCGTCTTGCCACCAAAAAGAGTGGATTTGGAGTTCTAATGTGAATTCAGAATAGAAACCGCACACTAGTTGTGAGGAAAGTTAGTTGGAGTGAGTTGCTCATTCTATAGTGGAAATACTAGCAAAAATGAGAAAGGAGGAAGCTTCTGAAACATGAGTGCTGCTCACTTTCAAGAGTTTGTTTAAATATTTCTTAATTTCAAAAAACAAATGCTGAGTTAAAGAAGTAGACATAATAGTAAATGTTGAATCCAAGGCAAAGAAGATGATGAGAAAATCTTTATTTAATGATATAAATATGGTTCCAAACCCATATGCTAGTAGAAAAGAGTAAACAACATATAAATTAAGGTTGACGAACTGCCTCCATTCTTGTAAGATGTAGTTTGAGCTTTACATAGCTTGTATTTAAGTGTTAAAATAGCCCACATCATGGAATGGTTTTTATAGAAGACTTCTACATGGCAAAAGAAATTGAAGAAGGTAACAGAGTTTCCCTGAGGGCTAACCACCCTTATTTAAGTTAATGGGATATGTGCCCAAATAAGGGCTCACTTACACATTAAAGAAAAAAGAAAAAAAACTAAACTAAATATGGGGTTAGAAAAAAAAAATACCAGTTTTATTTCAAACAGCCTTTCCCCTAATGAGCAGATTGCATTAATTTCCTGAAAAAAATTTACATGATTATTTCCCCCCAAAAAAGTTCATGTGTTTTTATGCCACTTGTCTTTGTAGAAAGAGAAAAGAACTTATTTCTAATTCATATGTTAGAAAATGAAAGCACAATAAAAAATTTGTGGGAGAAGAGGGAAGGGTGGTGAGATGTTTCAAAGTTAAGGAAGTCCAAATAAATTGTGTTTCTTTTCTCTTGGTTCTATTTCCAAATATATGCTCTCAAATTAGCATAGAAATACATGTGTTAAGTGCTTAATGGCATGTAAATCAAATAGATAAATTATAAAGAAAATGAAAGATATATTTACAGTTACATTCAACTCTGAATTGCAAAGCCAAGAGAATAAACAAGACAAAATAATTAAAAATATTTTTTAAATGTTACACAAGAATCTAAGAAAACAGTGCAATGCAGAACAAACTATAAGAAAAAAAATCTATGCCAATTAAAAAAATCAGTGGACTCTTTTATTGTGCCTACACATGAACTCAACTTCAAGAGACATGGAATGCGTTTTAATAAATTTGTAAAAATTGGCCCAGTTGTTCAATTCCATTTCACCTAATAAGGTAAAAATGACATAATATTGACTACAGTTGAAACAGATTTCACTGCTTAGTTATATGTCTATCATTCATTCATTGATTTACTTATCCACTTTACAAACAATTACTTAGAGTTTTTTTTATCAACTGGGTGTTAGGACATTGAGGAGGAAAAACAGATGGTCCTCCTTCAAGAGCTCAAACTTGGAGAAGGCATATTTAAGAACATATAACAATAGAACTGCCATGCTATGTTTTTATAGAGGTGGGATGTTAAATGTGGTGAAAGAAGTTCTCAAAAGAACTCATGTTTATTTTCAACCTGTTTATGACTAAGTTCTCAATAATAAATCCATAGAGGAAATATTTCAGATAGGGAGAAGAAAATGTGCAACGGTACAGATTATAAAAGGACATGGATTGTTTTGGGAATTCTAATTTAAAGTACTGTGCATTGTCAGCAAATGGTAAGAGATGAGATGCAAGAAAGATGCCTGAGGGCTCCTATGTTTGCTAAGACAAGAAATTTGTACTTTCATATAGGTATTGGGGGGTCACTGAAAGATTTTAAGGAGGAAACAGACATGACTGGAATTGCCTTTGGAAAGATAGTTCTGGTAGGACGTTAAAGAGTGAACCAGAGAGGGTCAAACATTTAGACAGACAGAAAGTAAGCAGAAATTGTAATAACAGAGAAAAGAATTATTTTGAGACATATTTAAAAGTTAGAGCTATCAAGTATTTAATCTTTAATTTTATACAAAAACAATGGAGAAAGGAACCAAGAATGAGAAACTCGGTTTCTAGTATGGCCAAATGGTGGATGCTGTTTCTATTACTAAAATAAGGAAGGAAGAAAAGAAGCAGAGGGAAGGTCATGAATTACTTTTGAGTATATTGGATACTTTAGCAATAAATAGTAAAATAAGTTACTTAAAAATACAAAAAAGATTTTTTTTGGGGGGGAAAGTGGTTTATTTCTCTAAAATAAATAAGGCTTTAAAAAATTCATATTCTGGAAATGTGTTACTAATACCAATTGATCTCCACACATTTGTATATCTACTTTCCTCATTCTTGGAATGAAGCATTATTTAAACTCAGTTTCTCTGGAATGTTGCCTTTGGCAAATAGCCTGAAGAAGTACATAGATTTAGGAAAGTCTTTGCAGATGGAAATTCTGCTTTCCCCATTTTATTACCATTAATGTTCTTTCCTTTTCTTGACCACTAAAAGGAAGAATTCAATTAGAAGATGTCTTTAGGTTTAAGCTTTGCTTACAATAACTGGATTTATTTAGTTATCACAGGACTAACAGATGTGCCTAAAAGCCACCGTATGTTTTAGAACATAATATTGTTGGTCTCCATTTTTTGTTTTCCTTTTTGGACCAGAGACCAGACAAATGGTGACCAGACGGTCCAGTCTAGAAAAGCATAATTGCCAACTCTGACTTCAGCAAGGGTGGAAAAACTAAGAGGAAAATGGAAATTTAGCCTCAAGATAGTAGTTTCCATGTGTGACTAGGTTTTAAATTCTCCAAAGGAAAAAAAGAAAAAGGAATAATAGCAAAAACTGCAAAAAAATTATTTGCAGGATTTAGGAGGATAAGTTTATTTTTAGAAAATCTATTTAAAAATATCTGTTTTCTGCATACATATATTCGTGCTAATAGAAATAATTAAAGTTGTTTTGTTCTGCAGACTTTAGAGTTTCTCATCAGTACTTTAAAAGGAGTTAACTGAGCTGACAGATTTGATTACTCAAAGTGGTCTGTCTCATTTTTTATTTCACTTCCACATAAGACTTGGCACAAGTCTGTTACAAGCTATGCTCTTTTATTGCTGCACTTCTAAGTTATAAATCTGGTTTACATCTATGGAAAATGTAGTGTAGAATTGAAGACATGTCCAATTATCTGGGCAATTTGTTTTATGAACTTATACCAAATTAAATAGAAAGCATCACCAGTATTTCTTCTTCCTCTGTGGGCTGCAAATCAGTTAGAAAAAAACCTTCTTGAACAGGGGCATTGAAAGTTCTGGCTTTTCAGACTGTTTCCTGAATGAGTTCTGATTAAAACAGGATCTGAAAGTCTGATTGATAGTCTCTATTTCCTTTCTTAATGTAACAAATACATTCAGAGTGTTGACTCCTATGAAAAGTAGAATTGCTGAGTTGGACTGCATTGCCTTTAGCATTTTTTCATAATAGAGGAAATGATTTAGCTAAAGGCTGGTGAAGGCTGGTTTCTCAGAAAACAGTTATTGAAGAAGATTTTGTATTTCTCTCATCTATTAAAAAAAGAAATAGAAACTCAGCCCAGGATAAGCAATCAAGACTTAATATTTTATATATATGCTTTTAGACTTTTACAAATAGAGTGACTCATTTGATCATCTGTGTAGGTGAACTGTCAAGCATTTGGCTACTGGTAATAAAAAGGTATGCTTCCTTTTTATTTAAAGGTAGGTATGCTACTTATGTTATGCTACCTGGGATGTAATGCTATGACATTATTGGAGGTGATAGTGGGAAGCTCTTTGATATTTTTAAGAGGGAGACAGATGAAAGAAAAGAAAGGAAAGAAGGAGAGAAGGAAGGAGGGAAGAAAGAGAGGGATGGAGGGAAAAGAAATAAGAGAAAAAAAGGAAGAAAAAGAGCATGAGAAAAAAAGAAAGAAAGAAAAGAAAAGAAAGAAGAGACAGTGAGGGAGGGAGGGAGGAAAGAAAGTAAGGGAAGGAAGGGAAGGAGGACAGGAAGGAAGGAAGGAGAACAGAAAGGAAGGAAGGAAGAAGGGAGGAAAGAAAGGAAGGAAAGAAGGAAGGAAGGAGGGGGGAAGGAAGACAGGAAGAAGGGAGGGATGGAAGGAGGGAAGGAACAAAAGGAAGGAAGGAAGGAGGGAGGGAGGGAAGGAAGGAAGAAGGGAGAGAAGGAAGGAGGGAGGGAAGGAAGGAAGACAGGAAGAAGGGAGGGAAGGAAGGAAGGGAGGGAGGCAAGGAAGGAAGGAAAGAAGGAAGGAAGAAGGACGATCCAAGATGGCCAAATAGAAACAGCTCTGGATTGCAGTTCCCAGCAAAAACTGCAGAGGGTGAGTGATCACTGCATTTCCAAATGAATTTTTACTGCCCACAGACCAGGAGATTCCTGGGCAGAAAAGTGCCACGAATCTCCAGTGCAGCTGTTTCAGCCAGTGCGGCGGGTCTAAGTGTCACCAACTCAACTATAAAAAAGGGGGCTGAAACAGGGAGCGAGGTGATCTGGCTTGGCTGGTCTCACCCCCACAAAGACTAGCAATCTGAAATGCTCTGGATTGAGAATTTCACAGCAAGCACAGCTGGACCTGGGATGGTCCAGATCTGTGGCGAGAAGGGCATCTGCCATTACTGAGGCAGCCCACCACTACTGAGGCAGTCCGCCATTACTGAGACAGACTGCCATTACCGAGGGAGTTCTAACTATACCACTATAAACAGAACTGCAAGGAAGTTCACACAGCAGCTGGGCAGAGCCCACGGCAGCTCAGCAATCCCTCTGCTGGCAGGCTGTGACTAGGCAACCTCCTCGCTGGGCAGGGCATCTCTGACAAAAGGCAGCAGAATGACAGGAACTTATAAGTAAAGCCCCACCTTGCTGGGACAGAATACCTGGGAAAAAAAGGTGGTTATGAGTTCCGCTGAAGCAGACTTAAACGTACATACCCAGCAGCTCTGAACAGAACAATGGAACTCACAGCTCAGCACATGAGCTCCTAAAACGGACAGACTGTCTCCTCAGGCAGCTCCCAGACCCCCGTATAACCAAAGAGATACCTCATAAAGAAGAGCTCAGGTTGACATCTGGTAGATATCCTTCTGGGACAAACATAACTGAAGAAGAAACTGGCAGCAACCCTTACTGTTCTGCAACTGCTGCATGTGAGCCCCAGGCAAGCAGGGTCTGGAGTGGACCTCCAGCAGTACTACAGCAGGGGAGCCTGACTGTTGGAAGGAAAACTAAGAAACAGAAATAACTTCATCATTAACAAAAAGGACATCCACTCAGAGACCCCATCTGAAAGTTACCAAGCACAAAGACCACAGATAGATAAATCCACAAAGATGGGAAGAAACTAGCACAAAAAGAATGAAAATACCCAAAACCAGAATGACTCTCTTCCTCCAAGGGATCAAAACTCCTCACCAGCAAGAGAACAAGGCTGGATGGACAAGGAGTCTGATGAATTGACAGAAATAGGCTTCAGAAAGTGGGTAATAAGAAACTTCTCTGAGCTAAAAGATTATGTTCTAACCCAATGCAAAGAAACTAGGAATGTTGAAACAACGTTTGATGAAATGCTAACAAGAATAAACAGTTTAGTGAGGAATATAAATGATTTGATGGAGCTGAAAAACAATGCGAGAACTTCGCGAAGCATACACAATTTCAATAGCTGAATTGACCAAGCAGAAGAAAGGATATCAGAGATTGAAGATCAACTCAATGAAATAAAATGAGAAGGCAAAGTAGAGAAAAAAGAGTAAAAAGAAATGAACAAAGCCTCCAAGAAATATGAGATTATATGAAAAGACCTAATTTACATTTGATAGGTGTACCTGAATGTGACGGAAAGAATGAATCCAGGCTGGAAGACTCTCTTCAGGATATTATCCAGGTGAACTTCCCCAACCTAGCGAGGCAGTCCAGGAAATACAGAGAACACCACAAAGATATTCCTCAAGAAGAGCAACCTGAATGCACATAATCATCAGATTCACCAGGGTTGAAATGAAGGAAAAAATGCTAAGGGCAGCCAGAGAGAAAAGTTGGGTTACCCACAAAGGGAAGCCCATCAGACTCACAGTGGATCTCTCAGCAGAAACCCTACAAGCCAGAGGACAGTGGGGTCCAATATTCAACATCCTTAAAGAAAAGAACTTTGAACCTAGAATTTCATATCCAGCCAAACTAAGCTTCCTAAGTGAAGGAGAAATAAAATCCTTTATGAACAAGCAATTGCTCAGGGATTTCACCACCAGACCTGCTTTACAAGAGCTCCTAAAAGAAGCACTAAACATAGAAAGGAACAACCAGTACCAGCCACTCCAAAAATGTTCCAAATGGTAAAGAGCATCGACACAATCAAGAAACTGAATCAATGAATGGGCTAAACATCCAGCTAGCATCAAAATGGCAGGGTCAAATTCACACATAACAATATTTACCTTAAATGTAAATGGGCTAAATGCCCCAATCAAAAGACACAGACTGACAAATTGGATAAAAAGTCAAAATCCATTGGTGTGCTGTATCCAGGAAACCTATCTCACATGAAAAGATGCAAATAGGCTCAAAATAAAGGGATGGAGGAAGATTTACCAAGCAAATGGGGAGCTAAAAAAAAAAGCAGGAATTGCAATCCTAGTCTCTGATAAAATAGACTTTAAACCAGCAAAGATCAGAAGTGACAAAGAAGGACATTACATAATGGTAAAAGGATCAATGCAACAAGAAGAGCTAATGATCCTAAATATATACACACCCAATACAGGAGCACCCAGATACATAAAGCAAGTTCTTAATGACTTACAAAGAGACTTAGACTCCCATACAATAACAGTGGGAGACTTTAACACTCCACTATCAATATTAGACAGATCAACGAGACAGAAAATTAACAAGGATATCCAGGACTTGAATTCAGACATGGACCAAGCAAACCTAATAGACATTTACGGAACTCTCCACCCCAAATCCACAGAATATACATTCTTCTCAGCACCACATCACACTTACTCTAAAATTGACCACATAATTGGAAGTAAATCACTCCTCAGCAAATGCAAAAGAACGGAAATCATAACAAACAGTCTCTCAAACACAGTGCAATCAAGTTAGAACTCACAATTCAGAAACTAACTCAGAACTGCACAGCTTCATGGAAACTGAACAACTGGCTCTTGAATGTTGACTGGATAAACAATGAAATAAAGGCAGAAATAAAGATGTTCTTCGAAACCAA
>CAUYLG010034142.1:0-14478 GCA_963573385.1 Cacajao melanocephalus
AACAAATATTTACAGAACTCTCCACCCCAAATGCACAAAACATACATTTTTCTCAGTATCACATTACACCTATTTTAAAAGTGACCACATAATTGGAAGTAAATCACTCCTCAGCAATTGCATAGCATTTCACAGGTTTAAGTAAAACACTGGTTGGCTGCTTGTTTGTTATTTTCTTCCCTTATTCCTTCCTGTCTCCATTGTTAAGCACAATTATTGGCATAAAAGAGGTTTTTAATACCCATTTTTAGACTGCTTTCTAGCCTGGGCAATAGAACAAGAATCCCGTTCTCTCTCCCTCTTTCTTTCATTTTTTTTTCTTTCTCTCTTTCTTTCTTTCTTTTCTCTTTCTTTCAAAAAAAAAAGATTAACTCAATTTCATTGTTTTAATAAGATTACTCAACGTCGTTCATAAATATTGACATTTATAAATGTGTTCATTATGCATATCAAATGCTTGGGTAAAAAAGGTAGAAAAATAGAAAAATAAAAAGAAAACAAATTAAGTGAACATACAAAAAAATAAATGTTGTGTTGAGATGGGGTTTCACTCTGTTGCCTAGGCTGGAGTGCAGTGCCACGATCTCAGCTCAAGTTATCTTCCTACCTCAGCCTCCCAAGTAGCTGGGACTATAAGCACGTGCCACCATCCCTAATTTTTGTATTTTTTGTAGAGACTGTTTTACCATGTTGCCCAGGCTGGTCTCGAACTCCTGATCTCAAGTGATCTGCCTGTCTCAGCCTCCCTGAGGGCTGGGATTACAGGCATGAGTCACCATGGCTAGCCTGAAATTTAATTATTTTTTTTTAAAGGCCGGACGCAGTGGCTCACGCCTGTAATCCCAGCACTTTGGGAGGCCGAGGTAGGCAGATCACAAGGTCAAGAGATTGAGACCATCCTGGCCAACATGGTAAAACCCCGTCTCTACTTAAAAAATACAAAAATCAAGGCCGGGCGTGGTGGCTCACGCCTGTAATCAAAGCACTTTGGAGGCCAAGGCGGGTGGATCACCTGAGGTCGGGAGTTCAAGACCAGACTGACCAACATGGTGAAATCCCCGTCTTTAAAAAAAAAAAATACCAAAATCAGCTGGGCATGGTGGCACACACCTGTAGTCCCAGCTACTCAGGAGGCTGAGGCAGGAGAATCACTTGAACCAGGGAGTCAGAGGTTGCAGTGAGCCAAGATTGCACCACTGCACCCCAGCCTGGTGACAGAATGAGACTCCGTCTCAAAAAAAAAAAGGTGTCATATATATGTCAGAAAAGCAGGATCCTGAAGTAATAGAAAAATACTTCCAAACAGCCTTTGAAGCACAAGTTCTTTAACATACAAAATTTTTTTTGAGATGGAGTTTTGCTCTGTTGCCCAGGCTGGAGTGCAGTGGCACAGTCTCCACTCACTGCAACCTCCACCTCCCTGGTTCAAGCGATTCTCCTGCTTCAGCCTCCTCAGTAGCTGGGACTAAAGGCGTGTGCCACCACACCCAGCTAATATTTTGTATTTTTATTAGAGACGGGGTTTCACCATGTTAGCCAGGATGGTCTCGATCTCCTGACCTCATGATTCACCTGCCTCGGCCTCCCAAAGTGCTGGGATTACAGGCATGAGCCACCACATTCAGCCAACATATAAATTTCTAATGCTTAAATATATTTTTCCTTAATATGAGGTATTAAAAGATATCTTTAACTATTTAATAGGTTTCATACATAAAGAGGACATTTAAAAATACACATATATTCAGGCCAGGTGCGGTGGCTTATGCCTGTAATCCCAGCACTTTGGGAGAGCGAGGTGGGTGGATCACTTGAAGTCAGGAGTTCTAGACTAGCCTGGCCAACATGGTGAAACCCTGGGTCTACTAAAAATAAAAAAATTAGCTGGGCATGGTGGCTCATGCCTGTAATCCCAGCTACTCAGGAGGCTGAGGCAGGAGAATTGCTTTAACCTAGGAGGCAGAGGTTGCAGTGAGCTGAGATGGTGCCATTGAACTCCAGCCTGGGCAACAAGAGTGAAACTCTGTCTCCAAAAAAAATACATATATAGTCAATAATGATTTGTTTAGTAATTCATATTTTGTTTAAAATAGTAATAAAATACTTTTTAATTGATACATAACAGATGCATGTTAAACGCACAAGGTGCATGCATCTCAAGGATAGAGTTCCACCAGTGTTTCATAGGTATGCATCCTATAGCTGGGCATGGTGGCATGCATCTGTGGTCCCAGCTACTTGGGAGGCTTGAGCCCAGAAGGTGGAGGCTGCAGTGAACCATAATGGCACCACTGCACTCCAGCCTGCGTGACACAGTGAGACCCCCTCCCCTCAAAAAAAAAAGTATGCATCCACGTAACTTCCGTCCAGAGCAGTATAGAGCACATTTTCATATCCTAGAGGCTCCCTTATGCCCCTTCCCAGGATGCGTGACAGAGTGAGACTCCATCTCAAATAATAAAAGAAAAAATCATATGGAAGAAAGGAAATATACAGGGAAGTACTTTTCCTTCTGAATCTTGTAACTTGCCAAAGGTAGCTATTACAGGCTAAACTGTGGCCTCTCAAAGAGGTAACGCTGAAGTTCCTAACCTCCAGTACCTCAGAATGTGACCTTATCTAGAAATAGCATCCTAGCAAATGTAATTAGTTGACAGGAGGTCGTGCTGGAGAAGGTGGGCCTCTCATTCCATATGACTGGCATGGCCAAAAAGACAGGGAGAAGGCCATGTGAGAATGGAGGATTGGAGAGATGCATCTACGAGCCAACGACGCCAAAGATTGCCAGCAAACCATCAGAAACTAGAAGAGAACTCCCCTACAGGCTTTCGAGGCAGCATGTCCCTGACGACACCTTGCTTCCAGCCTTCTAGGCTGCAGGTCTGTGAGACAATACATTTTGGTTGTTTTGAGCCACTCAGTTTGTTTTATGTTGTCACAGTGGCCTTGACTTTGAATTCTTGCAAATAATGGGGGAAGGGGAAACAGTGAGTCACCTGAGCATCGTGACCTACAGGATTTCAATGACTTTCCAGTTTATTTTCTGATAAGTGAAAATATTTTCAAGAACATGCACAGTGAACGCAGGAATGCTAGGAAAGCAAACATAAAGGGCACACACACGACAGCTGACTGAAACTTTAATACACCTAGGGATTGACCACATTTACAAATTAGTGTTACAGCACTGGATTTTCAAAGATTAATATTTACAGTTATAAACTTTATTTTACAAGTTTCACAACGTTCACTTTCCTTAACACTTCAACAGGAATCTAACTCTTTATAAAGTCTATCAAAATGGTAATATTTTAACTCTTTTTTTTTTTTTTTTTAAAGCACTGGTGCTTTTTTTTTTTTTGAGACAGAGTCTCACTCTGTTGCCAGGCTGGAGTGCAGCGGTGCAATCTCAGCTCACTGCAACTTCCACCTCCCAGATTAAAGTGATTCTCCTGCCTCAGCCTCCTGAGTAGCCGGAACTACAGGAGCTCGCCACCATGCCCAGCTAAATTTTTGTATTTTTAGTAGAGACGGGGTTTCACCATGTTGGCCAGGATGGTCTTCATCTCTTGACCTTGTGACCCGCCCACCTCGGCCTCCCAAAGAGCTGGGATTACAGGCATGAGTCACCGCGCCTGGCCTCACTGTTGCTCTTCTTAAGTAAAATGTTAACACAGGGATCAATACAGAGAAAGTGAAGTTGTTCCATTTGGGGGGTTCCCATGAAGGGTCTCACACTTTCCTAGGTGTTACCCCTTCAGACACAGCCCAACCTGATGCATAGTCTGGGAAGCCACGGAATTAAAATATGAACAATTAATGCATAAAGATTTCACTGACATAAAAACTAGCAAGTGCATTCAGTGGCCATAACTTTCTAAGCTTCTGCTTTTCCACATGCTTTTCTTTGGTTTCATCACTTTAGAAAACTCTTTGAACGTTAATTGAAAGGCAGCTATATTAGGCAGAAGCTGAAACGCTACACCTGGGAATTTATCTACACACTAGATGCTGCTGAATAAAATCCAACAAGAATGATTTTGTTTTTTAAAAAAAGTTTTAAAGGCAGTTTATTGCCCATACTAACAAAAATAAAACATTTCTCATGAATACATTCCAAAGTCAGTATAATGCTTAGAAAGATGAAGAGCATCCCTGCCAGGCGCAGTGGCTCACACCTGAACCCCAACACTCTGGGAGGCTGAGGCGGGTGGATCACCTGAGGTCAGGAGTTTAAGACCAGCCTGGCCAACATGGTGAAACCCTGTCTCTACTAAAAATACAAAAAATTAACTGGGTGTGGTGGCAGGCACCTGTAATCCCAGCTACTCGGGAGGCAGGAGAACTGCTTGAACCCGGGAGGCAGAGGTTGCAGTGAGCTGAGATCACACCATTGCACTCCAGCCTGGGCAACAAGAGCGAAACTCCATCTAAAAAAAAAAAAAAAAAAGATGAAGTATCCCAAAAATTCAAAGGGAGGTTTCAAGGAAATGCTGTATCATGTGAGACTGTAGTGTGGACGTCCAAAGCGAAGAGAAAGGCAATACCACTCATACAATTCAATGAGTCCAGGGCAGGCTGGACTACAGGGAGATGGAGAGATGTGCATCTGATGAAAGACTGGAAGGCCACGTGGAACCCCAGGGGGCCACAGAGCCACAGGGAAGCAACAGGCTAAGGCCACTAGTTAACACCGCAAAAAAGAAAGGCACCAGACACTTGGGCTTTTGGTTAAGTAGGTTGGGCTTACTCATTAAGGACCTCTTCTTGAGACTTATTCTTTATAATTTATTCATTTCACAAACACTTCAGTAGATTTCACAAACACTAATATAGTCCTTAATATATTAGTGATTCTTTTAATCCTCATAACAACTCTATGGGGAAGGGACTATTATTGGCCCCATTCTATGGAAGTGGAAACAGGCACAGAGAGATTAAACAATTTCCCCAAGATCACAATGTTTGAAAATGTTGATCCGGGATTCAAACACCATTCAAGGGAATAAATGAAACCTTTGAAAAATGTCACCCATTTACCCTTAGAAAAATCCTTTAGAAATCCCTGAGGAATTTCTATAGGAAGAGAAATTTGTCCTAGAAAAATCCTAGGAACCTGCCTGAGTTAAAAAGGAAAGTAGCACCAGAATTGGCAGTCCACTTGCCCATCACGCTGCCAGGATATGATCTCTAAAATGATGACACATTTAAATGAGATGGACAAATATGAAATTGGACACAGTTGAACACAGGATTTGTTCCATTGTTAGTAAAAACCCTTAGTACATTTGAATTTGTTTTAAAATGTTGCAGTAAAATCTTCAATGTTGCATACTGGTTAAACCAACTGGAAGCTGATTCAGGAATTGCTTCTCTACCACAGAGGCTGGCATTAAAAAGGCAGTAAATAAATAGTAAACTTGCTATTTTTTTAAAAAAGTGGTTTCCCAGCCTGACCAACATGGTGAAACCCCATCTCTACTAAAAACACAAAAATTAGCCAGGTGCCGTGGTGTGTGCCTGTAATCCCAGCTACTCAGGAGGCTGAGGTAGGAGAATCCCTTGAACCCAGGAGGCAGAGGTTGCAGTGAGCCGAGATTGCACCACTACACTCCAGCCTGTGTGACAAAACGAGACTCCCTCTCAAAAAAAAAAAAAAGGGCTAAGAATAACCTTGTACATCCCAATTCATTACTTTATCATATTCTTGAATTCTTTGTTTTATATGAGAAAGTTTATTCTTTAGGTAATCACAGCGTTCTTTTTTTTCCAGAAATGTAGGATCCTGTAAAAGAAATATAAGTATTACTTTGGCTCCTGGCTTCCTCAGTGAAAAACACAGAAACATACATTGTCATCCAGGAAATGATCACACGCAGCAATATTCTCTACAGCAGATTCCAAACTCAGAGTAATAGTTAAGCTCTCTATAGATTTTTTAAATTTACATTTCTTTTTAGAGCAGTTTTAGGTTCACAGCAAAACCAAACAGAAGTACAAAGAGCTTTCATTTTAATGTCTGATGTACATAAAAAAGGAAATAAAGCCAAGTACAGTGGCATGTGCCTGTAGTCCCAGCAACTCAGGAGGCTACAGTGGGAAGACTGCTTGAGCCCAGGGGTTTAAGGCCAGCTTAGGCAACACAGCAGGACTCCATCTCTTAAAAAAAAAAAAGTGGGGCCGGGCACGGTGGCTTACATCTATAATCCCAGCACTTTGGGAGGGCCAAGGTGGGTAGATCACAAGGTCAGGAGTTCTAGACCAGCCTGGCCAATATGGTGAAATCCCATCTCTACTAAAAATACAAAAATTAGCTGGGCATGGTGGCGGGTGCTTGGACCCAGCTACTCGAGGGGCTGAGGCAGAAGAATTGCTTGAACCTGGGAGGTGGAGGTTGCAGTGAGCCGGGATTGTGCCATTGCACTCCAGCCTAGGCGACACAGAGAGACTTCATCTCAAAAAAAAAAGTAGTAAGTATAGAAAATATTAATAAACGGTCTCTCTGGCCTCTACTAATTTTTTTTTTTTTTTGAGATAGGGTTTCACTTTGTTGCCCAGGCTAGAGTGAAGTGGCGTACTCTGCCTCCCAGGCTCAAGTGATCCTCCTACTTCAGCCTCCCAAGTAGCTGGGACCAAGCGTGTGCCACATGGCTAATGTTTATATTTTTTTTGTAGAGACAGGGTTTCGCCATGTTGCCCAGGCTGGTCTCAAACTCCTGGGCTCAAGTGTTCCACTCGCCTTGGCCTCCCAAAGTGCTGGGATTATAGGCGCAAGCCGGTGTCCAGCCACCTCTACTGATTTTGAGATTAAGTTAGACTTGGAAAGATGTAAAGTAAGTTCATCTTTTGGAAGGAAGAGGTGGAGAATTCCTGATCAATGCTCATTTCCCTAGGTTCCTAAGTCAGGACACAGCAAAATGTATTCAGGACAGACATGACAAGAAATGGCATCCAGCAGCCACATTCCCTTAAAAGGAGCATCTCATGAAATACAAAAAGGAACTATGTTAGCTAACAGAAACTAGAGTCTGTCAATTATCATGTGTGCACCTTGATAAGAATATAGTTTGAAGAAGAAAACTGTTTTACTCACATTCCTTTTTTTCTTAAACTCTTCATGGATTCTTGAAATTCTCTCATGTTCCTAAAAATAATATATTTTATACCTAAGTTTAAAATAATACATTGTATACCTAAGTTAAAAGTTTCCATTTATTCAAATCATATCTCAAAGCACACTGAGAATTAGAACAAAAAAACAATTTTTACCCAAGAAAATAATGAAAATGTTCACACACAAAAATTTAATTCACAGGCAAATATTTGAGGGCTTACTATGTGCTAGGCCCAGGAGTGTATAAGAGAGAAGGGCCACATGCAACCATACCTGTGCCCCAGGCCCTTTGGGGAGGATACATAGCTTGCCTACGGCCACACAGCCGGCAGGCTCAGTTTCCTTATTAGTAAAATGGAAATAAAACCATAATGACCTCAAAGGGTTGTAAGAAGGTTCACTTATTTGAAACGATCCTTATAAAGTGCTTGCCACATAATAACCACAACATTAGCTATTACTATGTTCATCCCCTTTGGAAAGTTCTTTTTTGAGTTATTAGGTGTTAGGATTAAGTAGTTTGAGAGTATGCAACTTTTGAAAATAGCTAATATAAGGTTCCTTGTAATTTCATTCTAAGTTTTAAAATAAATATGAACTTTGTTAAGGAGTTGAACAGTCTATTCAAAGAGAACAGATTACTGCAGCAATGCCCTCATTCATCCATGCAAACCTATGCATAGAGATTGTCAGACAATGCAAACCTAATAAATAAACAAATATAATAATTTATAGCTTTTTTTTTTTTTTTTTTTTTTTGGAGACAGTCTCGCTCTGTTGCCCAGGCTGGAGTGCAGTGGCACAATCTCAGCTCACTGCAACCTCTACCTCCCTGGCTCAAGCTATTCTCAAGCCTCAGTCTCCCAAGTAGCTGGAACTACAGGTGTGCACCATCATCCCCAGCTAATTTTGTATTTTTAGTGGAGACAGGTTTTCATCATGTTGGCCAGGCTGTTCTCAAACTCCTGGCATCAAGTGATCCGCCCGCCTTGGCCTCCCAAACTGCTGGGATTACAGGTATGAGCCACTGTGCCCAGCCAGTAATTTATAGTTCTAAAAGCTTGCCCTATGCCTGTAATCTCAGCACTCTGGGGGGCCGAGGAGGGTGGATCACCAGAAGTTTGAGACTAGCTGGGCTGACAGGGTGAAACCCTGTCTCTACTAAAAACACAAAAATTAGCCAGGTGTGGTGGCTCACGCCTGTAATCCTAGCTACTCAGGAGGCTGAGACAGGAGAATCACTTGAACCCGGGAGGTGGAGGTTGCAGTGAGCCAAGATTGCGCCATTACACTCCAGCCTAGGGGACAGAGCGAGACTTCATCTCAAAAACAAAAAAAGGAAAAATAAATAAAATAAAATAAAATAAAAGCTTGCCCTGAGAACCTTTTCCATCACTGATTCATACCCTTTTCCCAGTATATTTTCTTTTTTTTTTTTTTTTTTTTGTGGGGGGTTAGGGTCTTGCTCTATTGTCCAAGCTGGAGTGCAGTGGTGTGATCACAGCTCACTGTAACCTCAATTTCTTGGGCTCAAGTGATCCTCCTGTCTCAGCCTCCCAAGTTGCTGGGATTATATACCATTAGGCCTGGCTAATTTTAATTTTAATTAATTTATTATTTATTAACTAATTTATTCATTTTTGAGATGGAGTCTCACTCTGTCTCCTGGGCTGGAGTGCAGTGGCAGAACCTCGGCTGACGGCAACCTCTGCCTCCTGGGTCCAAGTGATTCTCCTGCCTCAGCCTCCCAAGTAGCTGGGAATACAGGTGCCCACTGCTATGCCCAGCTAACTTTTTGTATTTTTAGTAGAGATGGGGTTTCACCATGTTGGCCAGGCTGGTCTCAAACTCCTGAACTCGTGATTTGTCTGCCTCAGTGCTGGGATTACAGGCGTGAGCCACTGTGCCCGGCTGCTAATTTTTATTATTTTTTGTGTGTAAACGTGGTCTTGCTATGTTGCTCAAGTTCATCTTGAACTCCTGGCTTCAAGCAATCTTTCTGCCTTGACCTCCCAAAGTGTGGGGATTACAGCTATGGGTCCCCTCGCCCGATCTATTTTAATTCTTCAATCTCTTTTACATACTGAGATCATGAGTATGTTTGTGTTTTGAATGCTTGCCAGCAGTGAAGATAAGCCTGGTGATTTAATTGTAATCTGTAATAACAGGTCCTGGACAAGGAATAAACTTGCTGCTGGGGTTAGCGCTGCTGGGGTTAGCACTGCTGTGCTGGAGACACACGCAGAGATGAGCTGTAACACCTACCTAGAGTCTGTCACTGAATTTAAGGAGTGGTGAGGACCAGAGGGATTATTTGGAGTAAATGTTTCTATTTTATGGGCTCAGAAAAGTCATGTGACTATTTTTCAAGGGTGCACAACCATGACTGTGAGAGAATTTGTGCCTCCAAACAGGCTCAATGGGCTTTGAAATGCCTCAGATGCTTCGTGGAGAGGTGGTGGGAAAATGAATGAGCCTGCAGACTCTTGCCCAGGGCAAAGCTCAGCCTGTGACCAAGAAGAAGCCAACTTTTGTGATAAAATGTATATTTCTACTTTAGATAAGGACTAGAGGATACACTGATAATAATAACCATGGGCCTGCCATTTGGGTTATTTACAAGCCCTGTCTTGCGAAAAATCACAGGTAATGGCTGTTGTTGATATTATGTGGAAACATCATGGGAAGACTCAGTCTCAGCCTGTACTGTAATCAGGACCCTCTTGATTTCCCAACTGCAGACCACGTGCTGCAGCCCTTGTGCATTCATACAAAGCATACAAACCAGACACCACTGGGGGCTGGCTCAAAGATTACAGGTCAGGATTGCCTGCGTTATTTTCCGCAACAAGCCTGCTCTTCCCAACCTGTGCTGATCCAGATTCCTGGGGCCTCATGCCTTCCCGCACTCCTTTGAGAGCCTCTAAACCAGGCCACCCTTCTTAGACCTGTGGGCCTTGCTTGTTTTCCAAATGGTACTGACATTCAACCTCAATATTTGCTGAATTTCTCTTGCTTCCTGGTACTGGCGTCTCTTAGCCAACACCATTCCATTGCTCCAGGATTAGGAAAATGTCACTGCAATATACATTTGGCTTAGCTAACTCATAATGATAAATAAGTAATTTAAATGTACACCTAACAGTCTGTGGTTGAAACAAAGACACTCAATTAATACGGGTTCTTGGGTAAAAAATTTATATATATGTATGCGTTCACATACATAAATTTGAATTTAGTTGTGTGTGTGTGTGTGATGGAGTCTCGCCCTGTTGCCAGGCTGGAGTGCAGTAGTGCGATCTCAGCTCAATGCAGACGCGTGCCACCATGCCCGGCTAAGTTTTTTGTATTTTTAGTAGAGACTGGGTTTCACCATGTTAGCCAGGATGGTCTCCATCTCCTGACCTCGTGATCTGCCCACCTGGGCCTCCCAAAGTGCTGGGATTACAGGCGTGAGCCACCACCGTGCCAGGCCCGACATCTAGTTTTAAAAAGCTGTGTTTTAAAAATTTAATCATACAAGTAATAGATTAATATAGCCTCTTTTAAAAAGACAGATTATACAAATATTTATGGTGGCATTATTCATATTAACTAATGAGTTGAAATGACCCAAATGTCTATCTCCTGATCAATGGACAAACAAAATGTGGTATGTTCATATAGCAGAATGTTATTCCACCACAAAAAAGGAGTAAGTATTGACTTATGCTAAAATACAGATGAACTTGAAAACATTATGCTAAATGAAGAAGCCAGACACAAAGGATTTATATGACATGTTCAAACTAGGCAAATCTATTCAGACAGAAAGGAGATTAGTGGTTGTCAATGGTTGGATAGATCTGGGAATGGGAAATAACTGCTAATGGGTATAGGGCTTATTTTTCTTTTCTTTTTTTTGTTTTTTGAGGCAGGGTCTTTCTCTCTGTTGCCCAGGCTGGACTCCAGTGGCGTAATCTTGGCTCACTACAACCTCCACCTCCTGAGTTCAAGTGATTCTTCTGCCTCAGCCTCCCAAGTAGCTGAGATTACTCAGCCCACCAACACGCCCAACTAATTTTTGTATTTTTAGTAGAGATAGTGCTTCACTACATTGGCCCAGCTGGTCTAGAACTCCTGATCTCAAGTGATCCTCCCGCTTCGGCCTCCCATAGTGCTGGAGTGATGAAATTGTTCTGGAATTTGAGTGGCGCTGATTGCACAACTTTGGAACTATACTAAAATTCACTGAATTGTACACTTTAAAAGGGTGGATTTATGATATGTAAATGAGATCTCAACTAAAAAGAGTATATCTGGGCCAGACGCAGTGGATCATGCTTATAATACCAGCACTTTGGGAGGCTGAGGTGAGCGGATCACGTGAGGTCAGGTGTTCGAGACCAGCCTGGCCAACATGGCGAAACCCCGTCTCTACTAAAAATACAAAAATTAGCTGGGCGTGGAGGTGGGCACCTGTAGTCCCAGCTACTCGGGAGGCTGACCCTGAGGCAGGAGGATTGCTTGAACCTGGGAGGTGGACGCTGCAGTGAGCCGAGATTACTTCACTGCACTCAAGCCTGGGTGACAGAGCAAGACTCCATCTCAAAAAAAAAAAAAAAAAAAGTATATCTGACTAAAAAATGGCACAGGTTATAAGGAATCCCTATTTCAGAGATATAAAAATGTGAAAAATGTGGGGGGAAAAAGAGCACTACAAAAGAACTTAAGTTGGCCAGGCATGGTGGCTCACGCCTGTAATCCAAGCACTATGGAGGCCAAGGCGGGCGGATCACCTGAGGTCAGGAGTTCAAGACCAGCCTGACCAACATGGTGAAACCCCGTCTTTAAAAAAAAAAAAAAAAGCTTAAGTCCCCTGCAATGACCATTTCTATTCCCAGTGCTCCTCTTTGTCATGATCATAGCTGTCAGTCTGGTGTGTGTGCCCAGTAGCTCACATTTGTAGCATCATATCTCATATCTGCTTTTTTTTTTTTTTTTGGAGACATGGTCTTACTCTCTCCCCGAGGCTGGAGTACAGTGACACAATCATGGCTCACTGCAGCCTTGACCTCCTAGGCTCAGGCAATCCTCCCACCTCAGCCTCCTGAGTAGCTGGGACTACAGATGCATGTCACCATGCCTGGCTAATTTTTATATTTTTTGTAGAGATGGGGTTTTACCATGTTGTCCAGGCTGGTCTTGAATGACTGGGCTCAAGCCATCTGCCCGCCTTGGCCTCTCAAAGTGTTGGGATTATAGGTATGAGCCACTGCGCCTGGCCATATCTGCTCTCTACTCTTACTCACTGGGTGCTCTGCCTTTGGGCCTGGGGTGCTAGCTGCTGGGCTCTGGCTTAGCAGGGGAATGCAATGCCCCTGGTGGCTTCCCTACACTATGCCCTCCCCTTTGTGAATAAACCTTTGTAAATTATCCTAGCTTGAATGTGCCATCTGTCTCCTTTGGGACTCTGACTGACTTGGTATGTATCTTAGGCAAATTTATATTTTACTTAAATAAGAATATAAAATAAATTTTTATTTCTATTAGTAAAATATTCTTATTTTATATTCTTATTTAAGTAAAGCACAGAGTGAAAAGCACAGAGTGAAAAAAAAGAAAAAATACTGTTTAATAACTGAAAACAAAAGATACTAAGTTACACAATTTGAACTGTCATCTTAACTAGGCACCTTGAGGATCTCAAATACTCTCCTAGACACAGAAAGCAGATGTAAATGGTTATACATTTTTTTAAAAGGCAGATTTTATGCCTGACGCGGTGGCTCATGCCTGTAATCCCAGCACTTTGGGAGGCCAAGGTGGGTGGCTCACTTGAGGCCAGTAGTTTGAGACAAGCCTGGCCAACATGGTGAAACCGTGTCTCCACTAAAAAATACAAAAAAATTAGCTGGGTATGGTGGCACATTCCTGTAATCCCAGCCACTCGGGAGGCTGAGGCAGGACAGTCACTTGAAACCAGGAGGTAGGGGCTGTAGTGAGCCAAGATTGTGTCACTGCACTCTAGCCTGGCAACAGAATGAGACTGTCTTACAAACAAAAAAGCCAGATTTTATTCCTCCTTTAGATTTCAGTGGTTCTCCTAGGCAGTGGCACACACTAACCTGCCGGCTTTCCGAATGATGTGGCAGTCTGCTCATCACTGCATCCAGCTCATCAAACTTCCTCAGGACAGCTTGAACTTCTGCAGACAGCTCTTTGTATTCTGAAAACTGGTCTTGGAACACAGCTTTATAGCGTTCCCGCTCATCATCTGTCTGAATCACAGGGTATTTTCTGTGGGAAAAACATAAACCAAAGTTATAATTGTTTCACTAAAAGAAGCTGAATGGGAGATCAGCTTAGCTTATTCCTTACTGATCATATTGTACCTTCAATTCAATGTATCACCTTTCGGATAACAAACAACTATTTGTATACGTGATTTTAAGCACAAAGTATTAACGTGGAGACAAACTGCAAAATGAAAGGCCCAAATGGGGCCCCTCGACTTCTACCTTGAGGAAGAATTCAGACTGATACTCACGCCACATAATCGGGCATCACGATAGGTTTTGGAATGTGACCCGGGGGGATGTGTCCACTCAGTAGTTCAGGTTTCATTTTTGCTGTTCTCAATTCTTTGGAATTAACTTCTGATTCTCTTTGTCTGTCACCACTGGTGGCCATTTCACACTGCAGCTAGGGAGAAAAGGAGGATTTATTAATAAATAGAGGTAGAGGCCGGGCGTGGTGGTTCACACCTGTAATCCAAGCACTTTGGAGGCCAAGGCGGGCGAATCACCTGAGGTCGGGAGTTCAAGACCAGTCTGACCAACATGGTGAAACGCCATCTTAAAAAAAATTAAAAATAAAATAAAAAAGTAAATAGAGGTAGAAAAAAACCCTCTGAATTTATTTAGAAAATGGGGAGATAGGTCACGTAGGGTAGCTCAAACCTATAATCCCAGCACTTTGGGAGGCTGAGGCAGGAGGATCACATGAGGCCAGGAGTTCATGACAAGCCTGGCCAATGGCAAGACCCTGTCTCTATAAAAAATTTAAGGCCAGGAGCGGTGGCTCCTGCCTGCAATCCCAGCACTTTGGGAGACTGAGGCGGGCAGGCCAATTGGGAGCCTGAGGCAGAAGAATTGCTTGAGCCCAGGAGGTGGAGGTAGTATTGAGCCAAGATTGCACCACTGTTCCAGCTTGGCGACAGAATGAGACTCCATCTTAAAAGAAAAAAATCAGGCTGGGCGCCGGTGGCTCACACCTGTAATCCTAGCACTTTGGGAGGCTGAGGTGGGTGGATCACCTGAGGTCAGGAGTTCAAGACCAGCCTGGCCATCATGGTGAAACCCCATCTTTAAAAAAAAAAAAAA
>CAUYLG010034144.1:0-12227 GCA_963573385.1 Cacajao melanocephalus
CCTGGGCAATAGAACAAGAATCCCGTTCTCTCTCCCTCTTTCTCTTCCTCTTTCTTTCTCTCGTACATTCTTTTTTTTTCTTTCTTTCACTCTCACTTTCTTTCCTCTCTTTTTCTTTCTTTCAAAAAATAAAAATAAAAAAAAAAACCAAAAAACTAATGAAAAACAGAAAAATAAAACTTATTATTAGCATAACTCAAATTTAATATAGTGAAACTAGCGATTGAAGTCAATAGGATGCTCAAAGCCCCAAATATTAACCCTTATCAGAAGGTTTTTGGACTTAAACACATCCACTAGTAGTCATTTGTGAAAGAAAATACAATTAAAGATGTTGTGAATAGCACTAAATTTCATATCAAAGTAGTCTCAAACTTAATTTCTCACAAGATGGTCATAATTCTAAATGGATACTGAGTTTTTTTTAAAAAAAGTTATTTTTTTCCCCCAAGATGGCCAATTAGAGTTTTCTAGAGTGCCTTGGCCCCTTGGAAATAGCAAGATAGTGTACAAAGATCATCTTTATGGGTTTTCATCTAAAAGGGAAAATGGTAATCCACCAGAATTGTGAAGGACACCCCAGATCCCAGGGAGGAGAATGTGGACAAACAGCCCCAGTGATGGCATGCAACTGATAAAAATGAGTGAAGCCCCAGTACATGGGAGAGACAGGCAGCCTCCCTCTATGACTCACCTTTCCACCTGGGAGCCAGGCAACCAGGCTGAGGGAGAGCACTTTGTTTCTCACAAGCCCCAGAACTAACTTGGGGAAATGGCTTGGCAATGCTGTGAGGAAAAAGACACAGAGAAAAGTTGCAAACATTTTCCAAGACTCGGGACTAAGAGCAGGGTACCATTTTTAATCCACACATACAAAATCAGCCATTCTTTGGTGACCTAGCACTGTGGCCACACAGGCATTTTCGTCTTGAGCCAGCAATTGGAGCACCTGCTCTGGCCTAGGGTAGGAGTCTTCATAGCCAGAACTGCACAAAGGGCCTCAGCAGTAGGTGCTGAGATTGTGCTCTCTCCCTTTGCAGGCCTGAGGTGGGAGGAGAGCTGCTACAGCTACAGTTTCTTCTGTGTGATGAGACTTGCAGCCAGGGCTAGCTTGGTGGCCTGGAACCAGTCTGCATATGTCATTGCATGGTAACCCAGTGTGCTCCCCTGAGATCGTGGTGCAGCAGAGCCCTCTCTGCTCTACCCTCAGGCAGAAATCCAAGCATTTGGAGCACTTGCTTGTCTGGACCAGCAGTGTGAGCTGCCTCACCCTTCATGGACATAGACTGTGGTACAACGTGGCTCTCTCTGCTCCACACCCAGGCAGATCTCCAGGTATCTGGAGCACTCCCTTTCTTGGATCAGTAGCCTGAGTTGTCCTACCTTTCCCGTGCATGATTGTGGTGCAAGGGGGCCCTCTCCACTCCACCTGTAGGCAGATCTCCAGGCATCTGGAGCATCTGCTTACATGGACTAGCAGCCTGAGTTGCTTTACCCTTCCCGTGCAGAGATCTGGGTGTGGGGAGACCCTCTCCATTTTGTACTCCAGCAGATCTCCAGGCATTAGGTGCACTTGCTCAACTGGTTCAGCAGCCTGAGCTGCCCCACTCTTCCAAGACATAGATCATGGTGCAGCAAGTTCCTCTCTGCTCCATGACCAGGCAGATTATCAGGCATTCAGAGCACCCATTTGCCTCGATCAGCAGTCTGAGTCACCCAAACCCTCCTGCACAGATATCTTGGTACAGGGGGGCCCTCTCTCCTCCATATTCAGGCAGATCTCCAGGCATTTGGAATACTCGCTTGCCTGGAACAGCAGCCTGAGCCACCCACCCTTCCTGTGCGTAGATCCTGGTGCAGTGGGCTTCATGTCCAGATAGATGTCCAGGCATCTAGAGCACTCACTCTCCTGGATTAGTTTAGGCCACCCCCATCCCTGTACAGGAAACTTGGGGCCAAGGGAATTTCCCAAGCACCTCTGGGTGCTTGGCAGTGGCTACCCACTGCATTCTCCCTTGGTGCTGGTGCTTGTGCCTGCCATCAGGGAACCTGTAGTTGGACCTGCTCAGTCCAGCTCTGCCCATTTTGGCCCCTACCTCCCTGTGTCTGAGCAGGGAGCTCAGACCACTGTGAACTCCATGAATCAGCTCATTGCCTGAGGTAACAGAGCTTTTCCCAGTAAAAAAGGATCAAGTATATACCCAGTCACATTGGCCACAGCAGGCTCTTACCTATCAGCACCATCTACTGGCTCGTAGGTTGAACAGCCCAATATAAAACCTGCTGGCAGAAGTGCATAGGGTTATAGAATCAAAGCCAAAAGACCCTACCCAGCATTCATTATAGTCACACTCTCTAGAGAGTGGGGAAAAGGGAAAGGGAAAGAAAAAAAACCAATAATATTATAGGGAAAGAAAGAAAAATACATAATCCTACCCATATGAAAATAACTATAAAATTAAAATCCCAGCATCTCCAAATGAGAAGGAACCAGTGAAAGAATTCTGGCACCATGAAAAATCTGAATATAGTGACACCACCAAAGGATTAAACTTGCTCTCCAGAAATGGTCTATAGCCAAAATGGAAACTCAGAAAGAACAGATATATAATTCAAAGCATGGATTACAAGGAAGATCAATGAGATCTAAGTCAAGGCTAAAAATCAACAACACAAAACTTCTAAAGCAATCCAGGAAATGAAAAAAGAGATAAACATCTTAAAAAGAAATCCAACAGAGATTCTGGAGTTTAAAAACTCACTTAAGGAATTTCAAAATACAATTGAAAGCTTTGTCAATAGACTGCACCAAGCAGAAAAAAGAATTTCAGAGCCTAAAGATGGATCTTTTGAACTCAGTTAGAAAAAAAAAGGAAAAAATTTTTTTAAAGGTGAACAAAGGCTTTGAGAAATATGAGTTATGTAAAACCAAACCTATGAATTACTGACATTCCTAAGAAGGAAAAAAGTGAACCACCTGGAAAACATATTTGAGGGAATAATTCAAGAAAGTTTTCTTAATCTTGCTAGAGGTAGACATCCAGATACAAGAAATTCAGAGAACACCTACAAGATACTATACAAAATGAACATCACCAAGGTATATAGTCACTAGACTGTCTAAGGTCAATGCTAGAGAAAATATGTTTTGTTTTTTTTTCCTCCAAGATGGAGTCTCACTCTGTCACCCAGATTGGAGTGTAGTGGCATGATCTTGGCTCACTGCAGCCTCCTCCTCCTGGGCTCAAATGATTCTCATGCCTCTCAGTTTCCTGAGTAACTGGGACTACAGGCACACGCCACCACACCCAGCACATTTTTATATTTTTAGTAGAGATGAGGTTTTGTCACACTGGCCAGGCTGGTCTTCAACTCCTGACCTCAAGTGATCTGCTGACCTCAGCCTCCTAAAATGCTGGGATTACAGGCGTGAGCCACTATGCCCAGCAGAAAACATCTTAAAGGCAGCTAGAGAAAAAGGTCAGATTGTGTACAAAGGGAACCCATCAGGCTAACAGTGGCTGTCTCAGCAGAAACCTTACTTGCCAGGGCAGATTGGAAGTCTGTTTTCAGCATTTTTAAAGACAAGAAATTCCAACCAAGAATGTCATATCCCTCTAAATTAAGTTGTATAAGCAAAGGAAGATAAAATATTTCCTAGATAAGCAAGAGCTAAGGGAATATGTTACCACAAGACCAGCTGTACAAAAGCTCCTTAAAGGAGTTCTAAACACAGAAATGATAGAATGATATCTGCTACCACAGAAACACACTTTTAAGTACGTAGCCATAGCCCAAAGAGCCTATAAAGCAACCACACCACAGAAATTACAAAATAACCAGCTAACAACCTCATTATAGGATCAAAATCTTGAATATCAATATTAACCTTGAATGTAAATGGTCTAAACACCTCACTTGAAAGGCACAGGGTGGCAAGTTGTATAAAAAAACAAGATGCATTTGCAAAAAAAACATGGATGCATTTGCTACCTTCAAGTGACCATTCTCACACATTAATGACATCCACAGGCTCAAAGTAAAGGGTTGAAGAAAAATCTACTATGCAAATAGAAAACAAAAAATGAGTAGGGGTTGCTATTCTTATATCAGATAAAACAGACTTTTAACCAATAATAGTAAAAAAGGACAAAGACGGACATTACATAATGATAAAGAGTTCAATTCAACAAGAAGACTTAACTACCCTAAATATATACGCAGCCAACCTTGAAGCACCCAGATTCATAAAACAGGTATTTCTTTCTAGACCTACACAAAGACTTAGCCACACAATAGTAGTGGGGGACTTCAATACCACATTGACAGCATTAGAGAGATCACTGAGGCAGAAATCAACAAAGAAATTCTAGACTTAACTTCAACACTTGACCAATTGGGCCTAATAGACATCTACAGAATAGTCCACCCATCAACCACAGAATATACATTCCTCTCATCTGCACACAGAACATACTCCAAGACTGACCACGTTTGGCTATAAAGTAAGTTTTAAGAAATTAAAAAAAAATAATAAAAATCATGCCAGCCATACTTTCAGACCATGAATAAAAATATAAATCATTATCAAGAAAATTGCTCAAAACCACATAAGTACATGGAAATTAAACAACTTGCTCCTGAATCACTTTTGGGTAAACAATGGAATTAAGGTAGAAATAAAAAAAATTCTTTGAAATTAATGAAAACAGAAACAATATATCAAAATCTCTGGGACACAGCAAAAATAGTATAAAGAGGAACGTTTATAGCAGTAAACACCTACCTTAAAAAGTTAGAAAGAGCTTAAATTAATGATCTAACATCACACCTACAGGAACTAGAAAAAGAACAAACTAATCCGAAAGCCAGCAAAAAAAAAAAAAAAAAAAAGAAAGAAAGAAATAATTAAAATCAGAGCAGCACTGAATGAAATTGAGACCCCAAAACCCATACAAAGAATCAACAAAACCAAAAGTTGGTTCTTTGAAAAAAATAAACAAGACTGATAGACTGTTGGCTAGATTAACAAAGAAAACAAGAAAATCCAAGTAAGCCTAGTCAGAAAGGACAAAGGTGACATTACAACTGAGAGAAATACAAAAGATTCTCAGATTATTATGAACACCTCTATGCACAAAAACTAGAAAACCTACAGGAAATTGGTAAATTCCTGGAAACATACCACTTACCAAGATTAAATCAAGAAGAAATCAAAAGCCTGAGCAGACTAACATTAAATTCCAAAATTGAATCATTAATAAAAACCCTAACAACCAAAAAAAAAGGCCCAGACCAGAATTCACAGCCAAATTCTACCAGATGTACAAAGAAGAGCTGGTACCAATTCTACTGAAACTATTCCAAAAAATTGAGAAGGAAGGACTTCTCCCTAACTTATTGTATGAAGCCAGTTTTGGTATCACTCTAATCCCAAAACTGGGCAAAGACACAATGAGAAAAGAAAGCTACAGGCCAGTATCCCTATGAACATAGACACAAAAATCCTGAACAAAATACTAATAAACTGAATCCAACAGCACATCAAAAAGCTAATTCACCATAATCAAGTAGGCTTCAAGATTGGTTAAACATATGCAAATCAACAGATGTGATTCACCATATAAACAGAATTGAATTAAAAACAAAAATCAGGACAGGCGCAGTGGCTCGCGCCTGTAATCCTAGCACTTTTGGAAGCCGAGGCAGGTGGATCACCTGAGGTCAGAAGTTTGAAACCAGCTTGGGCAGTATGGTGAAACCCTGTCTCTACTAAAGATACAAAAATTAGCTGGGTGTGGTGGCACACATCTGTAATCCCAGCTCAGGAGGCTGAGGCAGGAAAGTCACTTGAATTCTAGAGGTGGAGGTTGCAGTGGACCGAGACTGCACCACTGCACTCCAGTCTGGGTGACAGAGTGAAACTCTGTCCCAAAAAAAAAAAAAAAATTCTATGATCATCTCAATAGATGCAGAAAATGCTTTCGATAAAATCCAACATCCCTTCCTGATAAAATGTCTCAAGATACTAGGCATCACAGGAAAGCATCTCAAAATAATGAGAGCCATTTATGACAAATCCACAGCCAACATTATACTGATCAGGCAAACAGAGGAAGCATTTCTACTGAGAACAAGAACAAGACAAAGATGCCCATTTTTACCACTCCTATTCAACATAGTACTGGAAGATTTTGCCAGAGCAATCAGGTAAGAGAAAGAAACAAAAGGCATCCAAACAGGAAAAGAAACCAAACTATTTCTCTTTGCTGATGATATGATTCTATACCTAGAAAACCTTAAAGACTGCCAAAAGGCTCCTGGAACTTGTAAACGACTTCGGTAAATTTCAGGATACCAAAATCAGTAGCATTTCTATACAGGAATAACATTCAAGCTGAGAGCCAAATCAAGAACACAATTCCATTTACAACAGCCACACACACATACACACAATACACAAGAATACATCTAACTAGGGAGGTGAAAGATAGCTACAAGAAGAACTGTAAAACACTGCTGAACAGATAACACAAATGGAAAAACATTCTATGATAATGGAAAGGAATACTCAATGTCATTACAATAGCCATATTGCCCAAAACAATGTACAGAGTGAGCACTATTCCTATCAAACTACCAATGTCATTTTTCACAGAACTAGAAAAAAGTATTCTAAAATTCCTATGCAATCAAAAAGGAGCCTAAATAGCCAAAGCAATCCTAAGCAAAAAGAGAAAAGCTGGAGGCATCTCATTACCTGACTTCAAACTACACTACAAAGCTACAGTAACCAAAACAGCATCGTACTGGTACAAAAACATAGATCAATGAAACAGAATACCAAATCCAGAAATAAAGCCACACACCTACAGCCATCTGATATTTGACAAAGTCAACAAAAATAAGCAGTGAGGAAATCCCTATCCAATAAATGGTGATGGGATAGCTGGCCAGCCATATGCAGAAGAATGAAACTGGACCCTTACCTTTCACCATATATACAAAGATGGATTAATGATTTAAATATAAGATCTCAGACTATAAGAATCCTAGAAGAAACCTAGGAGACACTATTTTGGACATGGGCCTTGGTAAAGAATTTATGACTAAGCCCTCAATAGTAAATAGACAACCTATATAATGTGAGAAAAATATTCGCCAACTCTGCATCTGACAAAGGTCTAATATCCAGGTTCTCTAAGGAACTTAAACAATGGAATGAGCAAAAACCAAGTAAACCCGTTTAAAAATGGTCAAAACACATGACCAAATACTTCTCAAAAGAAGACACACAAGTGGACAACATGAAAAAATGCTCAACATCACTAATCATCAGAGAAATGCAAATCAAAACTACTATAACATCTCACACCAGTCAGAATGCCTATCATTAAAAAGTCAAAAAATAAGACATGTGCCAGGAGCAGTGGCTCACATCTGTAATCCCAGCACTTTCCGAGTCCAAGGTAGGAGAATCGTTTAAGTTCAGGAATTTGAGGCCAGCCTGGGCAGCATGGTGAGTCCCCATCTCTGTAAAAAATACAAAAATTAACTGGGTATGGTGGCATACGCCTGTAGTTCCAGCTACTTGGGAAGTTGAGGTGGCAGGATCGATTGAGCCCAGGAGGCTGAGGTTGCAGTGAGCCATGATTGCATGACTGCACTCAAGCCTGGGTGACAGAGCGAGACTCTGTCTCAAAATAAACAAACAAAAAACAGATACTAGCGAGGCTGTGGAGAAAAGGGAATGCTCATACATTGTTAGTGGGAATGTAAATTAGCTCAGCCACTTTGGAGATTTCTCAAATAAATTAAAACAGAACTACCATCCAACCCAGTAATTCCATTATTGGGTATATATCCAAAAGAAAATAAATCATTCTACAAAAAGATAGGTACATTCATGTTCATCACAGCATTATTCACAATAGCAAAGACATGAAATCAATCTAAGTGTCCATCAATGGTGGACTGGATAAGGAAAATATGGTACATATACACCATGTAATAGTATGCAGCCATAAAAAACCCTGAAATCACATCCTTCACAACAACATGGATGTAGCTGGAGGCCATTATCCTAAGCAAATTAACAAAGAAACAGAAAACCAAATACTGCATGTTCTCACTTACAAGTGAGAGGTAAACATTGGCTACTCAAGGACATAAAGATGGCAACAATAGAAACTGGGGGCTATTAGAACGGGAATAGAGAAGGGAAAGGGTTGAAAAACTACTTATTGAATACTGTACTCTGTACCTGGGTGACAGGATCAATCATACTTTAAGCCTCGTTATCATGGAGCATATCCAGGTAACAAACCTGCGTATGTACCCCCAAATCTAAAATAAAAATAGAAATAATTTTAAAAATACAGAAATTAAATTGTAAAGAAGATAGACTATAAAAAGACCTTTCTGTTAGAGTTCAGATAAGTTCAAATTTAGTTTCTTGGAAACAATTTTTAAATAGTTAAGAGAGTCAACAGAAAACTGTGGAGTGTAGGGAAGTAACTGCTTCACACTTCTCGAATCTTCTCAAACTTAGTATCTGCATTATCAGTGACTTTAGATTTTACTCTTATGTTGCTGTTACTTTTGCTAAGGAAGTATTATGGTATACACAGATACTGTCTATTCTATTTTTAAAAAATATCTAGGAAAATACATTAAGGTCTGTTTACTACTTATGACTATTAGGGGTTTCTTGTGTGTGCTGGTTTGACAAGCAGAGGTTGTTTTCTAACCAAAAATATAATAGAAAAGAAAGATTTAGTGCAGGATTACCTGTGCAAACAGCTGTGACAAAAACACAGGGAGACAAATGAAAATTTAAGCTACTCATGTTTATTAACTGATTTACATTTGACAAAACAAAGATAGGTGCACAAAGATCTGTTTGACAAAATCAAATCCCAGGTATCAAACAACAGCATTCCCCTGGCTGCCACAGAGGGCACCTGTGCCCACTCTGAGGGGATGTGCTCTGCCATTCGACCACTCAGTCATCACACTGCACTGCTGTTGGGTTGCATGTGGAGTACAGGTCTGCATGCCTCTGACATCAGAGAACTGGCCCACTAAACACGAAGAGCCCTAGTTATAGATGTGGCAAGTTGATGTTAGTAACCACCAAGTACTAATTCTGCACTAAAATGGTCAGAAAAGATAACAAGCTTTGAGTACTGTGCAACAAATTATACCTTTTAAAGAGAACAGGCTCTTGTAAGCTGCCTTGTAACTTATTTCCTCCCTTGCCAAAGTCTATTCATTTATGTCAAATCAAGAACATATAGCACAACGTTTTCTAAAAAACTAACAATGGTGATTAACTTCTTCCTAAGGACCCCTGCCTAAGGTTATTTACATAAGATTTGGAATCTTCATAATTTAGGAGAACTTTTAATTCTGAGCTCAGGAAGATATCTCTCCTACTAGATAATAGGATACGCAGAAATACCAGAGGTATAATCGCTGAAAACCTTCTTGAAGGAGGAAAAAAAAAAAAGATTGAGGTTTTCTATACTGATATGAAAGTACATATACAATTTTTATCATAGAAACAACTAAAATGTGAATAGTACCAAAATATAACAGACAAATTGGGAGGAACCAGCTATTAGGCTCCAATTCTTCTTACTATATTTTGCAGACAATTCTAGTATTATAGAGATTATCAGGATACACCAAAAAGGATTTCAGGTGGAAGGAAACTTCAAAAACAGCAAAACTCAGTTTTAAGACAGGATTCATTTCTAGAGGCATTACACATCAGTATACAATTAAGGTGTTTCTGGTGGAACATCAACATCAATGTACTTTTAAAAAAATCTGTTTTTTTTTTTAAATCAGATGTGCTTATTTGGCTGCTAATATGCAACACTACCCTGCCTCCAAAGTGCTCATTTAGTCATTAATCATAAAAAAGTATACAAACAGAACATGGCAAAACCTAGTTCAATTTATAGTTTTATGTAATACACTTAATTGGACAATTTTTGTACCACTCTCTGGCCCTACAGTTTCCTACTTCCTGACGTTTCTTGGAAACTGTAACTATCCAGGCAACAGGAACATTAATTACTTTCTTAGAGAACAAATAAAAAACTTTTTAAGAATTGGCTAAAGTAAGCACCCTAGAGTCACTTTATGAAATAGAAATTCAAACAGCACTGTTAAAAAGTGAACTGGAATATGTGGGAAATGTAAACAGCAGGGATTCTTCTATTTAATGACTGCCCCACCCAGGGACACTTATATTTACGTATGAACCTGCTGGAATCCTTTCTGAATGTGTACGCTCTATTGACCTCAGCATGACTGAGTGAAGGGGATGAAAGGGAGAGACCATCTCCAACCATTTGTTTTTGTGGAATTTATTTAGAAAAATTTTATTAAGAGAGTCTAAGAAGTATGAGAAACTAACACATTTTTACCACTCTATGCAGGCTTTTCTAGCCTTTTAAGCACATAGCTTTAAGCAAGTGGGCTGGGGGGGCACCTCAAAAGGAGAGAGGAAGGACCCTCCCTCCTTGGCCTGCTAATAGGTATGCCTATGGGAACTACAGGAGTAAAAGTCAAGAATTCTTCAGAAAACTGCCTTTAAGTCAGGACAAAGGAACAAAACATTTGCAAATAAAGCACCAAAAAGATCAAGTAATTTACTTCCCATTTTCATAAACAAAATAATTAGTTCCCTCTCTCATCTTTTCTCTATCATGTCTTTTGTATAAAGGCATTTCTTTCCGAACTGCGAGCTGCCTAGACAAAGCCATGTCATCTGATGAGAAGCAGACTTTGCTTAGCAACATTGAGAAAAAACAGATCTACTTCTTTCCATTTCTTAGCCTATGACAACTGCTGAATGCTGAAACCTAACCCCAAAGCCTCACTTTGCCATTTCATACAGTTTACATTAAAAAAAAAAAAAAAAGAACCTTGGAGAAAAAGAAGAAGCTTTGACTCCTCCATTAAAAAGTTTATTCTCTAATTCTATAAATATCAAGAACAAGGCAGATGTGTTTTATTTTACTTTACATTAGGAAAAAAACCACAATCTCAAAGCAAGCACCTGGGTTTTACTTCAGTTTATAATAGTTTAATGTGCCTGAGAATTTTTGTGCAAATACATGTCACCTTTCATTAAAAATATGCATAGCGCACTTTGGAAAAAGTTGGTTTACTTGCAACCAACTTTTCTTACAAAAAAATTTTACATATATAAATATATAACATTCCCTAATTCCTATTGATTGCACTTCTGGTTTAACCCCTTCTAGCCTCCAAGGAATTTTTAAAAACATGCAATTATGTTTGTATTCCTTGGCTACTGTACTTATTCAGAAGAAATATTCCACAAACAAGTTTTCTTGTTTCCAATTTACTCACATTTTCCTTCTTTTTTTTTTTGAGATGGAGTCCTGCTCTGTCACCAGGCTGGAGGAAGTGGCGCAATCTCGGCTCACTGCAACCTCCGCCTCCTGGGTTCAAGTGATTCTTCCACCTCAGCCTCCCAAGTAACTGGGACCACAGGCGCGTGCCACCACGCCGGGCTAATATTTTTGTATTTTTAGTAGGGACGGGGTTTCACTGTGTTGGCCAGGATGGTCTCAATCTCTTAACCTCGTGATCTGCCCACCTCAGCCTCCCAAAGTGCTGGGATTACAGGCGTGAACCGCCACGCCCAGCCTCACATTTTCCTTCTTAAAAGTAAATCTCTCCCACCTCTACCCAGTTGTTGTTTTTTTCTGGAGGTTGTATAAAAATACCAATTAAAAAAAGTAACTTTTATTAATCATAAATACAAAATAATTGAGTGGTATTTGGGCTCCTAGGGGCTCAAAGGCCTGAAAACAGAAAGGAAAATAGGGTCTCCACCTATGACTCAATAAAAAAGATGAAACTCCTAATCTTGCTAATGCTGTGAGCATATCATTTGATAGATGCGTAATTTAGCCAGACATTAACGGGGGAAACATATAAGCCATCTCAGTATTGTCTTGGTAACAGACTGAGCTTACCCCACCAACCCTTCAGAGCGGCTTTCTATAAGCAACGTAACTGCTCCTTTTCTCTTCTCATTCTTCCAACCTGGGTTCTCTCTGCTTTATGCTTACCAGAAGTAAATGTGCCAGCAAGTTCAGTATCTCTGTATGTTTTAGTATTAGTGAATTTCTTTATTATTCACTTTTTATTTTCAAGACAAGAAAACTCAACTGAAGGAG
>CAUYLG010034145.1:0-55691 GCA_963573385.1 Cacajao melanocephalus
GAGATAGCATGGGAAGAAAAGCCAGATGTAGGTGAAGGGGAGGAAAGCAGCAAATCACACTGCCATGTGTGTACCTATGCAACAATCTTGCATGTTCTTCACATGCACCCCAAAACATAAAATATAATAAAAATTAAAAAAAAAAAAAAAGAGTAGATTGGTAGTTACCAGAGGGTGGGAAGGATGCAGGGAGGGGAGAGAATAAAGAGAGTTGGATTAATGGGTACAATTATACAGTTTGGTAGTAGAAATAAGACCTAGTGTTTGATAGATCTGTAGAGTGACAATAGTTTACAGTAATCTATTATGTATTTCAAAATATCTAGAAGAAAACAATTCAACTGTTTCTAGCATAAAGACAAAATTTAAGGTAATAAATATCTTAGTTTTACTGATTTGATCTTTATATATTACTTGAATGTATTAAATAATCACATGTACCCTGAACGTATTAAATTATCACATGTAGATTATGTACCATAATCTGTATCTATTATGTATTAATTAAAACATTAAAGTAAAAAAAAGAGCATCAGGGAAGTGTAGTTTTTTTAGCTGCTTGCATTGACATCCACAATAAATTCTGAGTTTTGTGACTAAGGAAGCAGGAGTGAATGGCTTGTGGACAGTCATTTTTAGTCTCTGTTACAACAATCTTTAAAACCCATGATTGCTCTTTAAGAGATCCGCTAAGTTGTTAGAAGCTTTATAGACTTATAAGGAATATAAAGGTTATTTTTAATGTATCAATTGGTTATGGAGAGGCTTAGGAAGTATATGCTAAGATATT
This sequence comes from Cacajao melanocephalus, assembly GCA_963573385.1. Classification (NCBI taxonomy): domain Eukaryota; kingdom Metazoa; phylum Chordata; class Mammalia; order Primates; family Pitheciidae; genus Cacajao; species Cacajao melanocephalus. Next base: position 791 of record CAUYLG010034145.1, read on the forward strand.
CTTTCTTCTTCTAGATATTCTTTATTCTTTTCTAAGATATTCTTTACTTTATTCTTTCTGGGTATAACTAGGTATAAAAGAATGAAAATTGTAATTTCTGAGAAAAGGTTTATATCATTAGCTTATATATGTATATATTCTATATTTAATATTATAATATATAATGTTCTGGGTGCATCATGGGTGAATGGATATTGGGAAAGCAGCTAACATCTGCACTACAGAAATATTTTATATTTCTTTTTATTTAAATATAAAATACTCTAATGGTTCAATGGTTGTATTATCTATTATAATATATATTAAATAATTATAATATATTTATATGATATAAATATATATAAACTTATAAATTATATTTATAAATATGTATTTTATATAATATATACATTTTATATATTATATTTATAAATATAAACATTGTCTAAAAATATGATTATATAAATATATTATAAGATAGAAAACATTATAATATATAAATATTATATATTATAAGTATTAATATAAGCTTTATATATTATACCCTTTGCAGTTATGGAGAGAAGTAAAAACAAGATTTTAAAGGTTTGGGGGTTTAGGTATGATGACAATTTTCAAAGAGAATTTAGAGAGGTCTGAGTGGCTCAGTGAAAGAAATGAATTTATTTAATACCGAAAAATTTGAGATAAACTTCACATATATGCTTATGGTTCTGAACTAGGGTGGGAAGGAAGCCTGAAATATAGTAAATTATAAACTACATTTAGAAGTAAAACCAGTGCATTTGTGTGCTAGAGTTGGCCATCTGATTAAGAAGTAAGTCTTGTAAAATAAATGACTAAAGAGGAACACTTACAATATAATAGGGTATGTTGGGGATTGCTTGGCTGCAGTAAATTATTGCCATCAAATAAATTAGGCTTAGATATTCTACTTTTACAAGACAGAAATCTAGAGTTTTACGTAATCTTCCGGATTTTTAAATCATTGTGAAGGCAGAGCAAATATGTGTGCATGTTGGATTTGTCCAGTGGACAATCAGTTTGCAACTCTTGATCTAGTTCAACATCTTTATTTTACTTAAACAGGGAGAAATCTCTGACATGCTCCTGACCACATAGCTCATCAGTGACAGAGCTGGGGCAAGAAGACTACCCCTTTACTTTCAGTTATCTTCCTACTGCATCATATCCGAATTGTTTTTTGAAAGAGCCTATGAAGTCATGTGGAACTGTTTGGTGGAAAGGAATAATCAAGGAAACTAGGCATATAATGTTTGCTGTTAACTTCAAAAATGCCTAGCACACAGTTTAGCATTCAGAAGGCATCAATCAGTATTAGCTGAATCTCTATCTGAATTGTTAAAATTATATAAGGCAGTGAATAAAATAGAAGGAAAGGTAAAGATGAAAAAGAGTCATTATCAAGCCTTGGGGAGCCCCATAATTAACAACAGTGGAAGCAAGTAATGAATTAGCAAAGACAGCATCCAAGGAGCAGTTAGAAGCAGCCAGGATTGCTTTGTGAATCTCTCCTTTACCTTTGCCGTAATTACAGCTCTAGGCTGTAAATGTTTTAATTTGAGGATAATTTCCAGCCTTTCAATAAACTTTTTTCTTATTATGCTGCTGCCTTAAACTATAGCCTTGTACAAAAGTGTGGTCTTCAGAGAATTTTTTCTTCTTCCTTTAGTAAAAATTAGATAGGTTAATTTTTGACTTAAATTTCTAAAACTGTTCAGTTATATCTTGAGATTATCCCACTGTTAGTGGTTAAATGTCTCCATTATAAGTAATTATTGTCATTAAAAATAGTTTAACAAGAAATGTCCTTTGAAAATCTCCTTTTTGGTATGCAAGTGGCCCTGTATGTCACAAAAATTCATTGGATTATCCCAATACCATAGATCACAGGGTAATTTTGAAGTGACAAATTCTGTTTTTCCTGTTTTACAGAGATTGGGCTTTTATTGCCATCTCTGTTGTAGGTTTTAGTGTGCATAGTGAAATGCATTTGTAAGACATTGTTTAAAGTTCTGAGGAGAGAAGTCCCTGGAAACTTAAATTTTTGATTTAATGCTCATGTTAGAATTTTGACTGGTGAACACAATGGAAGGAGCTTGGGGAGCTGGTGGATTCCTTAGGTAATTTATCTCAAAACTAACTGCTTTTGCGGTGGATTGTGCTTACAGTAGTAATGACCTATATTTATAATTTGTTCTCTAGTAATTATCCCAGCAGAACTGAAATACCTACAAGGTCAGTGATGCTAGGTTAAGGTCACCAACTGGTAATTCTTAAGTATTTGATTGGATTTATCTTTATAAAATAGTCCAACTGAATGCTGAAGAGAGCTAGAACATGGTCATTAGAAATAGAGAAAAAGGTCTAGTTTTTTTTTCCGTTTAACCATGCTCTTATGCCTTTTATCTTTTCTTTTTAGTTCCAAGGCACGTTGATCATACCTATACATCTCACCAAGAACATGGATGCTTCTCTGTTATCAGCTGAAGCTGCTGTGACCCCAAAACTGAAAAATCCCATTCTGAATCCTTGCCAATAAAGAATGTCCATCAGAGCGCACCCAGTATCCTATCTCCTCAACCAGACAGTGTTTCTCAGTAAGTACACAGAGCCTGATTTTAATATCTTCATTCAGCCCTGGTTTCCACCATTTTCAGTGGGAGAAAAATTCTTATGAAAGGCTAATACATGATATGCAAATGGCTAATATTCTTGCAATTTGCGTTGGTTGTCTTTTGGAATCTTTGAGATTATTTTGGATAGAGTGAACATAGCTCTGTACTGCAAGTTGGGGACAGAGGAGAGAAATATATGACGCCACTACCTACATGAGAGTGTCTGGCATTGCAGGGAAAAATATTCTGAAGATCAAAGATATCCTTGATCATAGATATTTGAAAACAAGTCCAAAGCTCTCAGAGTGGATTTGTCCCCCAACCCCCGCCAAACACAAACAAAAACAAAATTACTTTCTGTCTCCTCTGGGTCCTAAGAAATGAGATATCTTTTTGGGATGCTGCAGGAAGTATTCCAGGTTCTTAACATTTTTGGGGTCACATTCCCATTTCATAATCTGATAAAAATTATGAACATTTTCATCAGAAGAAATATGCATAAAGATACATACACAGAATTTTGCAAACACATGGGTTTTCTTAAAAAACACGAATATTCCTTAAATATTATCTATATTATTTAGGGGTCTCGGACTTGGGTTAAGAGTCCCTGTGACTTTCAAGATAATTATGGAAACTTGCCTTGGACTTCTACATAATTCATGTTCCTCAACTATACCTACCTAATCATATATATAGATGTTAACAATATTAATGATAATAACCTGTGCTGTGTGGCTTTTGTGTCAATCTGCCAATTCAGGAGTCCTGTCTCCAGTGAAGTACTTTCTCTTACCCAATTAGTTATATCTAAAGTCCTCAAGATGTTTCAGTTGTGTTTATGAACAAGCCCAGACAGTAGTCACATAGTGACCTCTGGGTACGGATGCCCCCTCTGCTGGATATCTCTAATTCCCCTGTGTACTGCCAACTCTGTCAGGAACCCAGCTTGCACATCTTTGCCACTTCTGGGGCCTGTGGCATTCTCCTTTTGCTGATGTGTTGGAGTTTTGGGGCCAAGGCCGTATTCGCATAATTTCAATAATTCCAGGAACACTTTTGGAGAGAAAGCTTTTCTCCTCTCTGTGGAACTGCTATCACAAGTAAATAATTAAAATTATCTTAATATAAAATAAACCATCTAATAAAAAATTAGACAGTTTCTAATGAGTTCTGATTTGAATGCTTTTAGCAAGACAGGACTTTAGAATTTTATTTCCAATTTCTCCCTCCTTTCCTTAGACCCATGCTGCCGGACTGAAGGACAAACCCAAGTGACCTCAGATTGCGCTCAGAATCCTCAGTCTTCTCCCACGGTTGAAGTTTGTCTCTGGCCCAGTGGTGTTTGCCTGACTCACACTTTCTTTGGGAGCTCCTCATTCAAATACTGTTCCAGAGATCTGCACACCAATTTATTGAGAAACTCAGAATTGCTGCCCACCAAGGAATGGACTCAGCGTAGTTTAGGAAACTCAGAAACATCTATACTTAAGCATAATTAGGCAGATTACTTTTAGGAGGCCTTTGCAGAGCTCTTCCAGATCTCTGTGGTGTCTCTTCAAAGATAAGCTCTTTGTAATTCTACTCTGTCTTACATCCAAGCCAGCACAGTACTGAAAAATGGTATTAACAAAACTCTAGGCTCTTACTGGAAACAAGCACCTTCTTTATTGTAAATAACTCCATACAGACCTGTAATAAGTTAGAATCAGAATGATCCTTCTGTCATGATTCCATTTTTTATACAACTCATGTGCCTCAAACTCTACAGGAGTCAATAAAATATGAATCTGAAATAATACTGAATTTCAAAGCTTAGCATGCAGTGTATGGAAAAAATGCTTCACCATTTTTCTTGCTGTCATTTGAAGGCACAGTAGCAGACACATCACAAAATTGGAGATACATTCTTAAAATGCCAATATCTCCATCAGTTATAGATTTGTCATAATTAATGCTGACGGCTCTTGCTGCACTATTGTATTCCTCACGTGCACCATTATTCCTTTCTTTGATGTGCTGGACTGTGTTCGGCCCCCTTGGTGTGGCTCTCTCCTCATGGTTCTACATGCCCTCGCCTTCAACTTCTCCCAAGTCCGCTGGCCAGTCCTCAGACCAAGCAGGGAATTTCCAAACCAGCCCCTTTGTCTCATGAACTTTCTTTGGCTTTCTCTTTGCTTCTTCTCTCCCTCCATGTCAATTGCATTTTCTCTCACAAACAGACATGATAATGTTGACGATATATAACATTTTGAGAGAGTGTTAGAATACAAATTTATGGGATCATCTTGGATGTGAAATTAAAATGAAAACTATGTCTTTCCTGCAGTTGATATAATTTTCTCATGAGGCTTGTCCCCTCGGGTGCATGTGTAGGGGGGGGTCAATGTTGATGGAAGAGGGGAATTCTGAAGTGCCAGAAAAATTATTTGTCTCCTGAATGATCTCTTTCGTATGTCATTCTCTTTCAGGTAAAAGCTCCATTTTCAGATTTTTTCCTCCCTCTGCCAGCTCCTTTCTAAGATGGCATGTTGCTCTATGTAGGAAGAGGGTCTTATGTCATTCTGTATTACTGGGGCAGGAGACTGCATTGTCTGCCAGGTATCCTCTGGATCCTCCTTGTTGTCACTGGCCTGTTGTACACCAAGGTGCCTCTCATGCCACTTGGAGTTCTAGAAATGTGTGTCGTCACTGATTGCTGAAATCTGTGACTCTGGTTGTTTTCTTTTAAGAAATCCTCACCTACTTCAGCATGCCCTGACTCTATGTCTCTGCCAATCCAGCAGGCTTCTGAGTGCCTGGGCATGCTGCCTGCCAGGCATGCAGAACTCCATGATCCCTTGAAGCCATGTGAAGGTGGAGGAAAGTCAGGAGCAGAATCTCAGGCTCATGTATTTTGTCACCTCTCTCTGCTAGGGGACCTTACTCCTGTGCAATGCTGGATGTGGCACGAGTCACATGCCAGGCTGCTCCTAGAAGCCTGCAGTTTTTCTTGGGCAACGCCAAAGGAGGCCAACCACTGCCTGAGTGTCCTTGTGTTCCCCCGACCCCCCATCACCTCTGTCTTCTAGGGTTTTCACCTTCAGTTAGGAAGTAGGTCATATGCCTCTGGCTGTGTCTTCCTGCTTGACTTCCCGTTCCCTGTTTTCTTCCTGCCATAAAGGGTTTCTTTTATTTTCTCTCCCAGTCTGGAAGGAATTTTCTCTGGGGTGAGAATGGCAGAGAGGCTTCCAGACATCATGATTCAAGGTGGTAGAGATAGAGAGAGAGAAATAAAAACCCTATTATTTAAAAATTTTCAAAATGGCACCCTTGAAAATAAAATTATATACCTGAAACTAGTGTTCCCCAAACCACTTACCATCCTTGAAGAAAAATGGGGATCACACAAATAGTAGTAAGTACTCTTGTTCTGGTTCTCATCTTCATCTTTGATTTGGGGCCTCTAAGCCCACTGTTTTCTGCATTTTCTGCATTTATTTCCATGATTCTTCCTAACATATTCCTCTAAGCAATGTCAGCATGCGGCCAAACCACCTCCATATCTTTTGCTAACTGAAAAGCCCTGTACATCCCTTCATGCATATGCAGGTGGTTTGGGTGATGATGCTCATGTCAAGGACACAGCCTGCAGTCACTTGGGAACAGACTGCCCAGCTGGACGTGGTGGTTCATGCCTGTAATTTCAGCACTTTGGGAGGCCAAGGCAGTCACATCACCTGAGGTCAGGGGTTCAAGACCAGCTGGCAAGCATGGCGCAACCCTGTCTCTACTGAAAATGCAAAAATTAGCTGGGCATGGCAGCGGCTGCCTGTAATCCCAGCTACTTGGGAGGCTGAGGCAGGAGAATCGCTTGAACCAAGGAGACAGAGGTTGCAGTGAGCTGAGATTGCGCCACTGCACTTCAGCCTGAGTGACAGAACAAGACTCTGTCTTAAAAGAAAAAAAAAAAGAAAAGAAAAAGGAAGAAAAGAAAGAAAAAAGAGCAGACTGCCCTCTGCTGCTCTGGAAATGCTTGGTGCTGGGTCCGTGGGGAACCTGAGTGCTGTAGTCGAGCTGCTGTTGTTGCTAATGGGAGGGCCATGCCTTCTCTGGTGGCTGCTTCTTGGCTGTCATGACTGCACTTAACGATGTGCATGGTCCTGCCCACACTGGGCTATCAGGAAGTAGCAAGAAGGTCTTTATCTCTAGTGTACTAGTCATCCTTCTCATAAACTCTCGTGAGAATTTTTGAGAGTAAAAATGCCACTCTTAAAGTTCCATTTTGGGCTATAATAGAGGGGAAACATAATTTTGTTACACTAAAAATGTAAGCTTATTGTTCCTCTTTCAGTGACTGGAGTGTTGCTATTGGGTTAAGCCTATGACCCGTACTTTCTCTTCCAGGATACTTTTTTGTGTGTGTGGTCTTGGGAGGCCCCTTTATTTCTTATGCAAATGTGTAATTTGTAGGCCCTTCCAGCCAACTTTGCAGACACGATCACAGCAGTGGTAAAATGTATGCTTAATATGAAGCTCCTACTTCTACATATAATTTAAATAATTTAAAGATTTACAGTTTTGTATTTAATTCTGTAAATGAACCAAGTAATGTATTGTAAGTCTTCGGTCCCTTGTTTCTTGGGTTACCAAATGGTTTCTACAAATTATAGAAACCCTTGAAATGTTTGAACCCTTTTTCTGTTTCCCCATTCAGTAATGATGGAAGTGGCTGGATATAAATACCTTTTGTGAAAGAGTCTCTTTTAGGTAAATGCTTGTCTTTCAGATATTTTATACCAATTTGTATAAGTTTTGTATGACTTTTCAAAAAGTTTTTTGGTTTCAAATTAGAATAATGTAAGTTAAATATAGTGAGGTACATTGAACTACCCTCCTTCCTATTTAGGATCCTAAATGATCTATTGGTTGACTTGGCCAGAGCCATTCTCAGCTAATGTGTAGGCTCCTAGCCATAAAAGCAGAAACAAGTAAGAGTCAAGTATTCCTTTAGCAAAATGATACCTGCGATTTCTCATATTTCTCAAGGTTCTAAAGAAGTTGCTTTAAAATTATTTAGATATGAGGAGCATATTGTCTTCATGTGAGAGAGTGGTTTGATTTTTCTATAAGTCTGACTTATAGCTGGCTGACTTCCTGGCTGGTTACTAGAGATAATAGGTTAGTTTCCTGAGCTGATTTTTTTTGCAGATTGCAGGTCAGTGTTCTATTTTATATGTGGTCTGTATTCAGTTTCTATTCTATTAGTGGGCATCAAACAAAATCAGGCTACATACTGTTTCCTTTTACATATTTACAGTACCAGAACTCATCCATCTTCTTTGGAGCCAGCAAAAGCTTCAAACAGAATAAAATCTACATGAACTTCTAGTTGAGGGTAAAGCCATCAGAATTTGAAGAAACAATTAGGAACAGGGTGCTGATATCACTCAAATAAAGCAGGATGGGATTTCCTGGAGGAAGGAGATGGAATGCTTGTCAGGAGACAGTTGCTCATAGAATAGGCTGAGAGAAGATGATGTGGAAGAGTTGGGGAGATGAGGGAGTCAGTGAGGGAAGAAGCAGGCACAGGGGAAATTATCCCAAGTCTTAAATCCTAACTGCCTGGGTCCTCCTAGAGCTGCTGTGAGAAAATGGGATAGGAATAGAGCTTCTTCCTCTTATTTGCTTTGTGATGCTGGTTTAATACCTTAATACAAAAACTGGTCATCCTTGCATTTCAGCATGGGCTCTAAGAGGATGACTACAGTGATGCTTAAGAAGAAAAATGTCCTGATCAGCTAGATAAGCCCAGATGGGGAAGGATTGAGAGATTTCCTCAGTTCTTCAGCTAATGAAGACTATTAGATGGAAAGGTCTACAGAAAAGCAAGCATCCTGCTGAGCAGGAGACAGGCTCCTTGGCAAAGCAAGGAGAAGCCAGACCATGTGGGCAATATTAAGACCACCCTCTAAAACAAGCCAAACCAATAAATAAATTAGCAACTTCAGTTAAAGCTAAAGATCAAACTTTCTCATATTGTGACTATTGTGACAATATTCTATATTGTGACTCAGCACTTCTTGGAGCATAGATGACCCACACACATAGATGATTTCTCAACTCTGTCTTTGATAGAGGGATTGAAACAAAGCATTGAGCCAGATTTATTAACTTTTGATGGCGTGTTAGGCCATTCTTGCATTGCTATAAAGAAATAGCTGAAACTGGGTAATTTATCAAGGAAGGAGATTTAATTGGCTCACAGTCCAACAGGCTTTACAGGAAGCATAGTGCTGGCATCAGCTTGGCTTCTTGGGAGGCCTCAGGAAGCTTACAGTTATGGCAGAAGGTGAATGGGGGCGGGGGGAGGGCATTTCACATGGCCAGAGCAAGAGCAAAAGAGAGAGAGGGAAGAGGTGCCACACACTTTTAAGTGACCGTATCTCAAGAGAACTCACTCACTATTGCAAATACAGCACCAAGCCATAAGAGATCTGCCTCCATGACGCAAACACCTCTTACCCGGCCCCACCTCCAGCTTTGAGTATTACAGTTCATTTGGGAAGGGACAAACATCCAAACTACATCACAAGGGTAGGTTTTCTTTGTTGAATATAGTTTTTACTGATAGAAAAAGATATTTCCCCAAGTAGAGTAATGCTAATATCTAAAGCAGCAAACCTCACAAACAGATTTTGTAGGATAACCTTTTCCATGGTGAAAATGTTTACTTGATTTACTTAATCAGAAGAAGATTTCTTGGTATTAGTCAAACTGAACTCTTTAGGATTTCATACAGTGAATTATTTTTAAAAATCCAGTTATGTAGATATTTAAGGGCTCATGTTTATACTTTCAGTTCTTCTGAAATATGGTTGTTAATTTATATAGTCCTATTGTGTATGACTATAGCTTTTATATCAAAAAAGGTCATACTATTTTATAACTCAAGGAGTTGTTATACTAGACTAAATAAAGTTTAATTCCGATGACAAAGTTGACAGTGAGGGCAATGCTGTTTGAATAGTACTTTTAAAAAGGGAACTATTCCATACGTATGTTCGGAATACATGTCTGGGAGTCATCAGCACAAGTTACCATAAATACCACACAAATAACTGGGGACAAAGATATAAGGAATTGTGATTAAGGCAGAACTTATAGCTCCAAAGAATTTCAACAGGGAAGGAGAAGACAAAACCCCAGGACTAGTGACCTGACTTGAGTGGCTGAAATCTAAGATGAAAAACAAGAGTCTTCTTATTTAAATCTGTACATAATGTCGAAACAGTATGGACAATATATCTCAGATGTAGTGTTGAACCACAAAATTATTCGCCTGGGGTTCTTTAAACTCTATCACTTTTGAAATAGTATTGTATCCAGAGGACAAGAAAAAACACACAGATGAGTATAGTAGCCCCTATTTCAAAGCCTAGGGAATATCAGGGCATAAAGCCAAGCAAACTTCAGAGAAGATGGGAGAATGTGAGGAGACCAGGATGCATAGAGGTGTATCTCAGAGGGATTAACTGCCCAAAACAGTGGTAAATGCCAATCAGAATTGTTCAGAGGAACTTGCTTTGAGTAGAACATTCTAGTTTCTCTAGAAACACAGTATTGTTATTTGCCTCTCATGTATGGGATATCTGTGTTCACTATTTTTAAATTATTATGTTGCATTATCACACTGTGGCATAACTTTGGCTCAAACATTTTCTCCCACTCTCTAGACCTGTGCTATATGCTACTGTAGTGATTGATTGGTTGCATGGCTGGGAATTTGTGCCTTACTAAATTACCAAACAGCACAGGTACTTGTATGCAGCCAGTGAGTGAGCATGTCAGCAATGCTTTGAATTCATGTGATCATCACCACTAGGTAGGCCAGGACACACTTTTCTCCTTTCTCATGTCCAGTTCCACCAGGATAGCTCCCTGATGATTTCAAAATTACAGTTTCCCTACCCAAACACATCTTTTCCTTCACTGCCCACCTAATTTTTCAAACTCTGATGTGATAAGCTTAAGAGGTTGATTAATCTTTATTTCTAATTATTTTCACATCTATTTCCTAACCTATTAATTCCCAATCACTTATTATGTTTTCTAAATTTGTCCTTTGCAATATTCTAATTGTCTCTACTCTGGTAGCTAGTTATATTACATTAAGACCATTACAGTGGTCTCCTAGCAGGTCCTGCTGCTGGCAGTATCTCTCTAAAATAACTTTTATTGGGACAATTTTCTGCTTAAGGTCCAGAATGCTTATAGGTTAAATCAACTGAGCCTGTGTTCTTGATCTCTTACCATTGAGCCCCACTGTTTAGCTTGCTTTGGTTCCCTGCCCCCACCATTCTGACACTGCACCTGGATAAAACTTTTCCTGACTCTATGACCCATAGCCTGAGATCTTCTGTTCTATGCTCTATTACTCTAATCTCATCAGGCAGGCACAGCCTAACCCAATGCTCATATTCATCAAGAACTCTTTCCAGTCAAAATCTAGTCCACAGAATTCTCTTCTCTACTCCAATTTTTAATTTTAGTATAAAACCAGCATTGTCACAGAGTTTCACCAATTTGAAAAACACTTTTATATATGGTCCATGCTACTATCTAGTATTACTAGAATGTCTTCAATGAATTTCTTAAGTGTATATTTGTCCTGTCTCCACAACTAATGGTCAAACTTTTTTTTCCTATATATTAATATTATCCAAATTGCAGACTTTTTCCCTACACTTTGGGCTGAGATGAGTAGTCAGTGCAAGACTAAGTACAGATTAGATTTTTATTTAATATTTCAGGAACAATGAATTCTTCATCTGGAGATAAGGGATTCAGTTGGTGACAGAAATGATAATAAAACAGTTTTATATAATGACAGAAATAAATTAAGCTAAATGATTTTACTTGAATCAAATCACTGAAACTCAGGAAAAAATATAAACTATAGTAAATCAACAGTGACAAAATACATTATGTATCATCTGTTTCATGGATTAGAAAATGAATCAGTTGGATTATTTTGCTTTGTTTTCAGAATATATGACAAGCAATAATTTTCTATTTATGAGGGATATTCAGCTCTGAACTTTCTCATTTGTGTGTCATACACTCGTAAAAATATGCTTATTGGCTTGGTTGAAAAAATGTTAAAGAAATTTTTATTCAAAAAAGGGCTCTTGATAAGAGTTTAACATACAAACATATGAAACCATTTTATAGATTTTTAAAAAGCAGCCTGTGGAAATCAAAACGTTGCTCAAATGGGAAGGTCTATATTTCAATATTTTTAAAACTTTGTTAGGCTCCTCTACATTACAAGGAAGAAAACATTTTCAGTGACATCATTTAGTGGTGTTCTTTGGGAAGCACGAAAACAGAAGTAAAGAGGGCTATGAATTCTTTCTACAAGTGAAGACAGTTCCAAAGGAGAACTGGGATATTGTACAGTCTCCAGCAACTATAGTCATCCTTGCCGATGCTATGGTGTCTCTGCTACTTCTGTCTGCCAGTCACTACTGAACATTATCTCTCAACTCTCGTCTCTACCTTATGGATTCCACTCACTGATGACTTCTGCTGCCAATTTGTCTCTGTTGCCTCCTGGCTTCTGTCTACTCCGTTCTTCCTGTCTTTCTCCTCTTTCATCTATCTTGGTAGCCATCGACTGTTTTTGAAGTTGTGTTGAAATTCTCTTAAGAAAAATCGAACTGGCTCTTTATTTTATTACCCACTTCTTGTGCTTAGGCCCTTTGTAGCTCAGTAAGATTGGAGTGCCAATCCTTGGTCCTATTAGCTATGGCCAGAGTGTTAGGGGTCATGATATTCAAAGCAGGTCCTCACCAGGTTGCATTTTATCGGTAAATTTATCCCAGGCTGGATTTTATACTACTGGCTTTGCAGGATCTGGAACTTTGTCCTACCACCGTGGATAGATATGGGGATATTGCAACTTCATACTGAGAAACATGACTGATCTAAAAGCCAGAATATCAAGTTATTAATTTAAAATAGGAAAGGTAGCTATCATACAAATCAGATATTTATGACTGCCTGGTAAATTCATTTTCCCATCCCGTAGGTAGAGCTGGACAATGGGCACATTAGTTAGACAACTGGCCAGAGTTCCAAGCTATGCGGTGGCCTAAACAGTGTTGGAATAAACTGGAAGTGTGGTCCCACTCCGTCAGTCAGCTCAGCTTTCTGCACATGACTCCTCAGGTTAGTGGTCAAATGGAAATTGGCTCCACTTCTGATTCAATAGGCTGGTTCTTAGTCGAGATTTATTGAATGTGAAAGTTCTCTCTCTACTGAACCTTTTGGTGGAAATAAAAATTGGTTCTTCAGAAAACCAAATACCGCATGTTCTCACTTACAAGTGGGAGCTAAATGATGAGAACACATGGACACATAGAAGGGAACAACACACACTGGGACCTGTCAGAGGGTGGAGGATGGAGGGTAGGAGGAGGGACAGAATCAGAAAAAATAACTAATGGATACTAGGCTTAATACCTGGGTGATCAAATAATTGGTACAGCAAATCCCTGTGACACAAGTGTACCTATGTAACCAACCTGTACATGTACTACTGATCTTCAAATAGAAGCTAAAATAAATCAGTTCTTGCCAGCACCAATCTATTTCTTTTGAGTTCTTTTTATTTTTTAACTTTTATTTTAGGTTTGAGGGTACATGGGAAGGTTTGTTACATAGGTAAATACGTGTCATGGGGATTTGTTGTACAAATTGTTGCATCACTCAGGTATTAAACCCAATATCCAATAGTTATCTTTGCTCCCTCTCCCTCCTCCCAACCTCCCCCCTCAAATAAACATCTATGTTGCATTGTGAACTTGCAGATGGAATCCCAAACTCTGGTACCTCCTAATCTCTTAAGGTGTGTGTGGAATTAACCATTTATTTCTGACCCTTCACCTTCTCTTATCCTTTTTCTTTCCTCTGTCCTAGGCCTCCTGGCTTAAGATATGTTAATACCTTAATTGAAATAAAATGAAGCTGCCTAAAAGTCTGCTGTAGAATGGCAATGGTGGATTGTGGCACTTTCAAAATCAACCTCTTCCTGAAATGCTTGCCATTAATTTAATAGCGCCATTAATTTAATTCTAATCTGATCCGAGGCATTAATTTATGATTTTGATTCTCTCACAATACCTTAAATCAGTCATGCATTTCTAGCCTAGAATCCTTTCTGATATTTTGAGAGGATTTGACATATTTCTGATCTGACGATTTAGTATTAACATGGTGCTAAAAGCAGTATTCAAATATGAGACCCTGTGTTGATTTCAAGGCCTAGTTTTTGGATAAACAAACTATTTCCCACTTTTTCACGATACCCCTTATCTGTCTCTCACTAACTTGAGGTCTTGGTGGAATCTTAGTGCTGAGATCAAGCATTATGTCTGACACATTGCTGGTACTAGAGTAGAGCATGGACCAGGTGGGTTGAGGTTGGTGTGGCCTTGGACATGGCTGGTATTTAGTTGAGGTTTACTGAATGTGAAAGTTCTCTGCTTTCAGTAGATACTGGCAATTTTTTATAACTGCCTATAAATGCAGATTACAGATTGATCTAAGGAGTTAGTGAATTCAACAGAAGAGTTAGCTTAAATCCTTAATGTGTGGACCTAACATCGTCACTGTGAGAAACACATCTTCCTTTTTTTGTTAAGGATATGATTTCACTATTGATTCAGTTTCATATCTGAGAGTAAATTGACAGAGTATCAGCCTACATTACAAGACAATGTTATAATGTATTCCTTAAGTACTTTGATTTTCACTTTTGTCAAAAAATATGAAATGATCACCAGGCCAGCAAATGCCATGTTATGTCTGCTTACCGTGGTTGAACAAAAAACAAAAACACAACAAAAAATAAATAATGCTCCTTTTGACATATTTGCTTTATGTGTGTGTCAATGACTTATCCCAACTTGGGATTATCTTTAATTTCTAAGGAGACATGATCTTTGCTTTTTATGAGAGCACTACATCTCGATATCTTTGTATGAAGTCAAGTGTGTGTGTGTGTGTGTGTATATATATATATATATATATATATTTTTTTTTTTTTTTTTTATGCATATCCATAACAGAGTGAGGCAATTGCTCTCATTCTCAGAGCCATTATCTACTATTAGCTGCAGTGCAAGTGTGCTCTTCTGTATTATCTGGTACACTAATTAAATTGAATGGGGTAGTGAGAACCTATTCACAGTGCTGGAGCTAATGACCCAGTGAATTAGTAGTGATAGGGAAGACACATTCAAAGATAAATGTCTTGTTTTAATTGCACTATTGTAGCATTTGAATAAAGAGAGTGACATTTCTTTCAAATTGTCTGTAAGTAAAGTCTGTCATTATATAAATGGTAACGTATCATCTATGTCTTCAGACTAACTAAAGTTTAGTAAACACTTTTCCTTTGTTGATTATATCCATTTGGGGACTGTAAAATCAGTGCTGCTAATGCAATTCTGAATTAGTATTGATACCAATTACAGTTATTATACCACTGAAAAATTAGGCAATATGGGAGCCTTAGAATTACATTCGAAAGGATAATCTATACACACTTTTATAAAGTAGCAGTGCCAGTTAACAATTATAGTCTGCACTCAAGAGCTCATGACAAAATACACATACAAATAACTTATCATTCAAGAATGTGAGTTCCCCAAGAGGGGGATTTTGTTTTCTTTGTTTACAGCTATATCTTCAGGACCCAGAAGAATGGCTGGCCCATAACGTTTTTAATAAATATTTGTTGAGTGAATAGAAGTCGTAAACATTATCCTATGACCTATCTTCTCATGAGTACTTAAAGTTTATTTCCAAACTACTTACTGGCTTAGTTCGTTAGGATAGGGCTTAAAATATAATATTAAAAATCTATGTGTTCCATGGTCCTAGTGCCTCTTCTCAAATATTAAGCAGTATTAGTTTTCTGTTACAAATTTGAGAACTTAGGTTCTAAGAAGTTAGCAAGGTTGGGCGCGATGGCTCACACTTGTAATCCCAGCACTTTGGGAGGCCGAAGCAGGCAGATCACAAGGTCAGGAGTTTGAGACCAGCCTGGCTAATATGGTGAAATCCCATCTCTACTAAAAATATCAAAAATAGCTCAAAAAATATGGGAGGTTCCGGTAGTCCCAGCTACTCAGGAGGCTGAGGCAAACGAATTGCTGGAACCCGGGAGGCGGAGGTTGCAGTGAGCCAAGATTGTACCACTGCACTCCAGCCTGGGTGACAGAGTGAGCCTCCATCTCAAAAAAAAAAGAAAAAAAAAAAAGATTAGAAAATGTGGCCACTGTCATATGCCTGTGAAATCACATAGCTATCCTGAGGTCTTCTTATAACTTTCAACTGTTACCTCTGTGCACACCATCTCCAACTCACAGCTAAGAGAATTAACACTATCTTGGCTCTATTTGTGTAAGAAATAGAATCAGAACATGACACCAGTAACATAGGAAATAAATAGATTTAATAGAACTGTAAGCTAGGTTAGTATTATTGAAATTTTATACAGTAAAAATACGGGTAATTTGCAATATGAAATTGAGTACCAGAGCATCGTGAAAAGAGACTTTAAATGCCAATGTTTAGAGCACCCTTCATAGATAGAATTATTTTAATGATTACGATGTCAATCTGCTAACAAAAACGCTAGCCTTGATGGAGAGGAAATCCTTTTGTCTGAATTGACTTGAGACCTCAGCTTTGCTAGGTTTTGTTGCAGTAAGAAACCAAATTTCTCAATAATGATTTCAATAATGCTAATGTGGCATGTGAGCTGGTTGTATCTCTGCTATACATTGGCTAAAGCTTCCATTCTCCTGGCAGAAGAAAAGAGATCTAACAGAAATACCCAGTGGTTCTTAAAACTTTTACTACTATATGATGTACATCACTTCCATTCCCATTCTATTAGCCAGAGCAAATCATGTGGTCAGGTTCAACTCCAGTGGAGCAATGAGATGTATTCATTTCCATAGGCACTAAAAGCCACATGGCAATAGGAGGTGAGGTAGGATTCATTATATGAAAAGGAGGTGACTGAGTTATTAGAAACATAATACATTCTACTGCTCCATCTGTATTTGTTTCCTTGGGATGCCTAACAAAATACCACGAGCTGGGTGGCTTAAAACAAAAGAAGTTTGTTTTGTTACTGTTCTGGAGACCAAAAGTCAGAAATTAAGAGTGTTAACCGGGTCCTGTTACCTCTAAGACTATGGGTAAAATTATTCCTTACCTTTTGGTGGTGGCCATGAATCCTTAGCATTTTTTGGCTTGCAGCTGCGTTAACTCCAGTCTCTCCTCCTCACATGGTGTTCTCCCTGTGTGTCACTCTCCATACGGCATTTTCCTCTTCTTATAAGGACACAAGTCTTACTGGATTAGGGGCCTATTTTATTCTAGTATGACTTCATCTGAATTAAATTCCATTTTTGTAGAATCTATCTCCAAATAAGGTCCCATTCACAGGTGGCAGGTTTAGGACTTAAGCATACCTCTTGTAGAGGCACAATATAACCCTTACACTATCTCAGACTGCTTCCCACCTCTTGTAATGTATCCAGGATATTCTGCACATTCTCATGCTAATGTTGCAGAATTTTAGAGACTGAAGAGATCGTCGAGGTTGCAGAAGGAGTTTATTTTAGGTGCACACCGCCCCAGCTTGGATTTTGATCCAAAATGGCTGAGCCCCTAACAAAGAGAGGGCTTGACTTTTTATATATGAAGTACACAGTGATGCTAAAACAAGTTTGCAGGCGTAGAACAAAGGCAATTTATTAAGCAATGATAGGCACCTAACTTAGGCTTACATATGACTGTTGCTATGCAACCCAGATGTTCGCTCTCTGTAGAGCTCAAGGATTTTAGCGCGGGCCTTATCTATTGCCTCTGCTACAGCTCCCAAAAAGCTGGAGTCCTGCCTTCTTGGGCGTTTCTTATGATCTTCGCTGTGTTACAGAAACTTACAGTTATCATCTATAGAGAACAAAAATACAATAATTTATAAACTTATAAAACTTGCAAAGCAGGATACAATTTCACGGGAGGGGGAAGGACTTAGGGAAGCTTGCTTATAAAAGAAAAATTTAATTTCTGCTTTTCTTTCCTGCATTAATTTTATTTTTATATTATGTTGTTTTATCAATTTTCCCCTCTTCACTAATATACATACTTTGTTTTGCTAGCTCTAATTTCTGTTTTATTGTAGATTGATACCTTGTTTTCATCTTTGCCAGTATCTTCAATTTCATAATCTAATTGGACAGTGTTGATCAAAGTATAAGCATTTAGTAAAATTCATTCTTATCCTTACATAATTTAACAGGGCTAAATGCAAGATAGATCAATGAATTTTAAAAGAATATGGAAAGTATATTGACATGATTTCAGATTCCTCATTGAAACCAATCTTTCAGAATCTACCACTTGTCCAGTTGTGGTTATGTCATATAGTAATATCTACAGTTATCTGACAAGGCTAGTAAAATATTTATTTTTCCAATTGTACTATCTGTGCAAGGCTGGGTTTTCTTCATATATTTCAACCAAATCGGAGTATTGCAACAAACTAAATGCAGAAGCAGACATGAGAATCCAGCTGTCTTATATTAAGCCCAGTATTTAAAAAGCTGTGCAAAAAAAAAAAAAAAAAAAAGTAAAACTGCACTCTTGTCAGTAGATTGTTCTTTTTGTATGGAAAGTATATATTTTTTCATAAAATATGTTCTTATGTTAACATATAGCAGGTTTACTATTGTTATTTTTAAAAAGTAGTAATTTTTTTCAATGTTTCAGGTTTAATCTCTTATGTGGTAAATACAGATAGATACCCACATAAATAAATAAAAGCTGTTTGGGATCATCAATATCAAAAAGTTTGAGAATCATTGATGTGGAAAATCAAGGGGGCATTTGGCATGAGATGGGACTGATAGCCCATTTTCAAGATTCTTGCTCAGGAAACCTCTTAATAGAACGATAGAAATCATTAGGCCAAAATATTCACCACCAAATATGGAAATCTGTCTACAACTGCCCCCTTCAATCCTCCTTCGCCTTTTAAATAAGGTATGAGGTATTCTGTTTCCTATGTAGGATCTTCCTCTACTTGTGCCCGGAAACCAGCAGACTGCCATGGGCCTGCATTGCTTGTCTCCTCTCTCCTTTATCTTGCTTGACCCATTCTTCTCTACCAGCTGTATTTTTACCAGCCTTTACATGGGTTTGGTTCATTCACATTGAAAACAATGGACACTTTTAAATTCTCACAGTCATAACACCCCAAGATTTTGTTGTATTAGTGAAAACAGTGCTAGACAAATCAAATGTATCAGTGAATGTCAGTTGTTACTTTCTACTCATTTACATCCCATTTACATCCAATTAATCATCAAATTTTAGTAGTTTTTCTGACTGAAGATTTTAAAAATCTACTCATGTACCACCATTGGCATTACTGCAACCTTGAGTCCATGTTTGAGGGGAACATAACCCCACTAACTAATTTTCCTAGTCTATTCCTGTCTGTTCCTAGCCCTTTTCCACAGTACAGATCAATCTGCTATGAACAACAATCTGATCATGTAGCCATCATTCACAAAGCCCATTAGCGGCTCACTCATTAGTGCTAGTTGGGGGCTGAGCTCTTCCAATAGGCAAAGAGAAGAGAGACACTGGAAGCCACTGTTGCTGATCTGCTGCAGTATTCCCCCAGAGAGAGCAGTAGAGAAAGCATCTGATTTGATCCACAATCTCAGCTTGGGTTTTCTTAGATCTTAGGAGGAGAATCTGTCTTATATTATCTGATTATTTCTTCAAGGAAGTTCAGAAACTCTGCATGGGAGCTTGGAATAATTATAGGAAGTCAAAACAGAAATACTCAGATAACCAGGTGGAAGGATATGGTCTGGGGAAACAAGTAAGTTAAAGGTTAATTATATTATCTCTTTTCAAGATTCTTCCTCAATGATAGGATTACCAGTGTCACTGTGGGCAAAACTTAGAAAGACTGTTTTCTGATTTTTATTTGGTTAAATGTTAGTATTATAAAAGAAAATAAAGCAGAATTTAAAAAGGGGTTTCAGCTGAGAATTTTACCTAGGGTCTTTTGTCCACTCAAGAGAAATACTTCAGAATGAAATAGACCAGTGTTTGGCTTCCTGGCATGCTTTCCTAACAATTAAATTGGGCTGCTGTAGCAAGCCATTTCAAAAAACATTTCCTGTTTGAAGCAGTCTGCCCCCTTAGTGTGAGAGGATGTAGCTGATTGTCTTTCTATAAACAAGGAAAAGACCTTTACGTGGTCTGACTTGGATGGAAAACCTGGCTCTGGGAGAGAGAAAATGCTTTGGGGCTAAGAGGAACAGGCATGGGACAAAGCCAGGAGAAGGAAATTTAGAGCATACAATGAACTGGTAAAAACTCAAGGTGCAGTGGGAAAGTACGGCTGGCATTATTTATCCTGGGAACACTGGCCCCTTCTCTGAGTGAAAGACTGAAACCACTCACCTCATTGAAACAAGCCGAGATTGTGTGCTTCTCAGGGAAATGTCAGACTAAAGGTATACTAAGTAAACACCTTTCATTATGAAAGACTTGAATATTTTCTGTAGTGCCCGGTTTTCTAAAGCAGAATGTAGAGAGGAGGAGATCCTGAGACATTATCAAAGAAAAATTGCACTTTATGGCATTAAACAGCAGAGAAGACTTTATTCAAGACCCTAGCAATGAGGAAGACTGAACTCAACTCCTATGGAACAAAAGAGAAAGGGTTCTTTTAAGCACTGGGGTGAGCTGGTGGAGAGTACTGAAGGACATTGGTGAGGAGATTGGCTCCTGTGATGAGGCCAGCTGTGCTTGCTAATTATCCGTTACTGAAGTTGGGCTCCTAGCCTTTATGCAGCCTAGGAGATAGGGGCTCTATCGCCTTTAAAGTTTACGTTTTACAGGATGACTCCAGTTCCTTGAGAAAGACATTCCTCTGTTGTAAAAGTGACTTTTTAAAAGACTTACTTCTCAAAGGGGAAGAGAAAAAATTTATAACTGAAAGTTTTCCAAAACACACACACACACACAAAAGTGAGGTCAGAGGAAGAAGCCTGTCTAAATTTTAGTGAAGCTGAATGGAAGGCTAAGGACATCTTTGCCAATATATGTTACAACTAAGCTAATGTGTTTAAGACGCCGGTGAAATTAAAGATCCAAATCATTGCTTCTCTACTAGTGACAGAAAAGTCTTCAATAATATGTATAATATGTAATATAAAAGATAATAAATGATAAATAATATGAATAAATAACTGGCTTAAATAATAAAAGGAATATATTGGTTCATGTAACTGAAACTTCGAGGTAAAGTTTACAAAGGATTTGATCCAGGCAGAAGAAGTTTCTTTTTTTTTTTAAAGACTATTTTACTTTTTATTTTATTTTATTTTATATTTCCATAAGTTATTGGGGTACAGGTGGTATTTGGTTACATGATAAGTTCTTTAGTGGTGATTTGTGAAATTTTGGTGCAATCATCACCTGAGCAGTCTACACTGCACCATATTTGTAATCTTTTATCCCTCACCTGCCTCCCACTCTTCCTGTCAAGACCCCACAGGTCATTGTATCATTCTTATGCCTTTGCGTCCTCATAGTTTAGCTCCGACATATCAGTAAGAATATACGATGTTTGGTTTTTCATTCCTGAATTACTTCACTTAGTCTTCAATCTCATGCAGGTCACTGCAAATGCTGTTAATTCATGCCTTTTTATGGCTGAGTAGTATTCCATCGTATATACATACCACAATTTCTTTATCCACTCATTGATTGACGGGTATTTGGGTTGCCTCCACAATTTTGCAATTGTGAAGTGTGCTGCTATAAATATGTGTGTGCAGGTATCTTTTTTGTGCAATGACTTCTTTTCCTTTGGGTAGATACCCACTAATGGGATTGCTGGATCAAATGGTAGCTCTACTTTTAGTTCTTTAAGGACTCTCCACACTGTTTTCCATAGTGGCTGTACTAGTTTACATTTCCACCAGCCGTGTAAAAGTGCTTCCTAATCACTGCATCCATGCCAACATCTACTGTTTTCTTCATTTTTTTATTATGGCCATTTTTGCAAGAGTAAGGTGGTATTGCATTGTGGTTTTGGTTTGTATTTCCCTGATCATTAGTGATATTGAGCATTTTTTTAATATGTTTGTTGGCCATTTGTATATCTTATTTTGAGAATTTTCTATGAATGTCTTTAGCTCACTTTTTGATGGGATTGTTTGTTTTTTTCTTACTGGTTTGAGTTCATTATAGATTCTGGATATTAGTCCTTTGTCAGATGTATCGATTGTGAAGATTTTCTCCCATTTTGTCGGTTGTCTGTTTACTCTGCTGAGTGTTCCTTTTGACATACAAAAGCTCTTTAGTTTAATTAAGTCCCAACTATTTACCTTTGTTTTTATTGCATTTGCTTTTGGGTTCTTAGTCATGAAATGCTTGCCTAAGCCAAAGTCTAGAAAGGTTTTTCCAATGTTGTCTTCTAGAATTTTTATAATTTCAGGTCTTAGATTTAAGTCCTTCATCCACCTTGAGTTGAATTTTTTTTCTTTTTTGAGATGGAGTCTCACTCTGTCTCCAGGCTACAGTGCACAATCTCGGCTCACTGCAACCTCCGCCTCTGGGGTTCAAGCGATTCTCCTGCCTCAGCCTCCTGAGTAGCTGAGACTACAGGTATGTGTCACCATGCCCAGCTAATTTTTGTATTTTTATTTTTTTAAGTAGAGATGAGGTTTCACCACGTGGATGGTCTTCATATCTTGACCTCAGGATCTGCCCACCTTAGCCTCCCAAAGTGCTGAGATTACAGGTATAAGGCACTGCACCCGGCCTTTGAGTTGATTTTTATGTAATGTGAGAGATGAGGATCCAGTTTCATTCTCCTACATTTGGCTAGCCAATTATCCCAGCACCATTTGTTGAAAAGGATGTCCCTTTTCCACTTTATATTATGTTTACTTTGCTGAAGACCAGATGGCTTAGTCTTGCTTTGGTTATGTGGGCTCTTTTTTGGTTCCATATGAATTTTGATATTTTTTTTTAATTCTGTGAAGAGTGATGGTGGTATTTTGATGGAGATTGCACTGAATTTTTAGATTGCTTTTGGCAGTATTGCCATTTTCACAATATTGATTCTACCCATCCATGAGCATGGAATGTGTTTCCATTTGTTTGTGTCATCTATAATTTCTTTCAGCAGTGTTTTGTAGTTTTCCTTATAGAAGTCTTTTGACTCCTTGGTTAGGTTTATCTCTAAGTATTTTATTTTATTTTTTGCAGCTATTGTGAAAGGGATTCAGTTCTTGATTTGAGATTCTTTTCTTGGTCATTGTTGGTATATAGAAATGTTACTGATTTGTGTACATTAATCTTGTATCTGGAAACTTTGCTGAATTCTTTTATCAGTTTTGGGAGCTTTCTGGAGGAGTCTTTAGGGTTTTCAGCGTAAATCAAATCATCAGCCAACAGCGATAGTTTGACTTTCTATTTACTGATTTGGATGCCATTTATTTCTTTCTCTTGTCTGATTGTTTTGGCCAGGACTTCCAGCACTATGTTGAAGAGGAGTGGTGAGACTAGGCATCCTTGTCTTGTTCCACTTCTCAGAGAGAATGCTCTCAACATTTCCCCATTTAGCATTATGTTGGCTGTGGGTTTGTCATAGATGGCTTTTATTGCATTGAGGTATATCTTTTGTATGCTGATTTTGCTGAGAGTTTTAATCATAAAGGGATGTCGGATTTTGTCAAATGCTTTTCCTGCATCTATTGAGATTATTGATATGGTTTGGCTATGTCCCCACCAAAATCTCAACTAATTGAGATTGGCCAAGCTGGTACTCAGTACTATAACCCCTTTATTCTGGCCAATTTCTCCCATTGGGAATGGCTGTATTTACCCAATACTTGTACTCTCATTGTATCTGGGAAGTAACTAGATTGTTTTTGATTTTCCAGGCTCACAGGTGCAAGCGACTTGCCTTGTCTCAGATGAGGTTTTGGACAGTGGACTTTTGGGTTAATGCTGAAATGAGTTAAGACTTTGGGGGATTGTTGGGAAGGCATGATTGTTTTTAAAATTGGAGGACATGAGATTTGGAGGGGCCAGGGGTGGAATGATATGGTTTGGCTGTGTTCCCACCCTAATCTCAACTTGAATTGTATCTCCCAGAATTCTCATGTGTTTTGGGAGAGACCCAGGGGGAGAGAATTGAATCAAGGGGGCCCATCTTTCCTGTGCTATTCTTGTGACAGTGAATAAGTCTCATGAGATCTGCTGGGTTTATCAGGGTTTTTCACTTTTGCTTCTTCCTCATTTTCTCTTGCTGCTTCCATGTAAGAAGTACCTTTTACCTCCCACCATGATTCTGAGGCCTCCCCAGCCATGTGGAACTGTAAGTCCAATTAAAACTCTTTTTCTTCCCAGTCTCAGGTATACCTTTATCAGCAGCATGAAAACAGACTAATACATTGATCACATGATTTTTGTTTTAAATTCTGTTTATGTGACCTACCATATTTATTCACTTGTATATATTAAACCATCCCTGCATCCCTGGTATGAAACCCACTCTATCATGGTGGATTATCTTTTTGATATGTTGTTGGATTCAGTTAGCTAGTATTTTGTTAAGAATTTTAGCATCTTTGTTCATCAAGGTTATCGATCTGTAGTTTTCTTTTTTGGTTATGTCTTTTCCTGGTTTTGGTATTAGGGTGATGCTGGTTTCAAAGAATGAATTAGGGAGGGTTCGTTCTTTCTCTATCTTGTGGCATAGTGTTAAAAGGATTGGTACCAATTCTTCTTTGAATGTCTGGTAGAATTCTCAGAATTTGTCTGGTCCTGGATGTTTTTTTGCTGGTATTTTTAAAATTACTACTTCTATCTCACTGCTTGTTCTCGGTCTGTTGAGAGTATCTAATTCTTTCTGATTTAAGCTAGGAAGGTTGTATGTTTCCAGGAATTTATCCATCTCTTCTAAGTTTTCTAGTTTATGTGTGTAAAGGTATTCGTAGTAGCCTTGAATAATCTTTTGTATTTCATTTGTATCAGTTGTAATTTCTCCTGTTTCATTTCTTAATGATGTTATTTGGATCTTCTCTCTTCTTTTCTTGGTTAATCTTGCTAATGGTGTATCAATTTTATTTATCTCTTCAAAGAACCAGATTTTTGTTTCACTGGTCTTTTGTATTTATTTTTGTTGTTGTTTCAATTTCATTTAGTTCTGCTCTGATTTTGGTTATTTCCTTTCTTCTGCTGGGTTGGGGTTTGGTTTGCTCTTATTTCTCTAGTTCTTTGAGGTGTGACATTAGAATGTCACTGTGCTCTTTCAGTATTTTTGATGTAGGTATTTAGGGCTATGAACTTTCCTTTTAGCACTGCCTTTGCTGTATCCCAGAGGTTTTAATAGGTGTGTCATTATTGTCATTCCATTCAAATAATTTTTTAATTTTTATCTTGTTTTTGTTTTTGACCCAATGCTCATTCAGGAGCAGGTTATTTAATTTCCATGTATTTGCATGGTTTTGAAGGTTCCTTTCTAAGTTGATTCCAGTTTTATAATTTCAATTTTCTTAAATTTATTGAGGCTTATTTTATGGCCTATCATATGGTCTGTCTTGGAGAAAGTTCCATGGACTGTTGATTAGAATGTGTATTCTGTGGTTGTTGGATGAAATTTCTATATATATCTGTTAAGTCCATTTGTTCCAAGATATAGTTTAAATCTACTGTTTCTTTGCTGACTTTCTGTTTTGATGACCTGTCTCATGCTGTCAGTGGATTATTGAAGTCCCCCACTATTATTGTGTTGCTTTCTATCTCATTTCTTAGGTCTATTAGTAATTGGTTTACAAATTTTGGAGCTCCAGTGTTAGGTGCATATATGTTTAAGATTGTGATCTTTTCCTGCTGAACAAGAAATTTAATCCATTATATAATGTCCCTCTTTGTCTCTTAACTGCTGTTGCTTTAAAGTTTGTTTTTTGTGATATAAGAATAGCTATGCCTGCTGGCTTTTCATGTCCGTTTGCATGAAATGTCTTTTTTCACCCCTGTAAGTTTATGTGAATCCTAATGTGTTAGGTGAATCTCCTGAAGGCAGTAGATAGATAGTTGATTGGTGAGTTCTTATCCATTCTGTGGTTCTGTATCTTTTACCTGGAGCATTTAGCCCATTGACATTCAATGTTAATATTGCATTCATCATGCTATTTATTGCCTGTGTACTGTTTGTTTTTTTGTTTTTGTTTTTGCTTTTATCTTTTATTTTTGTTTTATAGGTCTTGTGTGATTTATGCTTTAAAGAAGTTTTGTTTTGATGTGATTTTAGAATTTGTTTCAAGATTTAGAGCTCCTTTTAGCAGTTCTGTAGTGGTGACTTGGTAGTGGTGAATTAGCCTTTGTTTGTCTGAAAAAGACTATATCTTTCCTTCATATATGATGTTTAGTTTCACTGGATACAAAATTCTTGGCTGATAATTATTTTGTTTGAGGAGGTTAAAGATAGGGCCTCATTTCTTTCTGGGTTTTAGGTTTTCTGCTGAGAAATCTGTTAATCCAATAGGTTTTCTTTATAGGTTACCTCGTGGTTTTGTCTCACAGCTCTTAAGATTCTTTTCTTCATCTTAACTTTGGGTAACCTGATGACAATGTTCCTAGGTAATTATCTTTTTGTGATGAATTTGCCAGGTGTTCTTGTGCTTCATGTATTTGAATGTCTAGGTCTGTAGCGAGACCAAGGAAGTTCTCCTCAATTATTCCCTCAAATATGTTTTCCAAGCTTTTAGAATTCTCCTCTTCCTCAGGAACACCAATTATTCTTAGGTTTGGTGGTTTAACATAATCCCAAACTTTTTGGAGCCTTTGTTCATATTTTCTTATTCTTCATCTTTGTTGGATTGGGTTAATTTGAAGACTTTGTCATTGAGCTCTGAATTTCTTTCTTCTGCTGTTTAATTCAATTGCTGAGATGTACCAGAGCATTTTGCATTGCTGTGTGTCCAGTGTTTCCTGAATTTTTGATTGTGTTTTCTGGAAGCTATGTATTTCCTTCAATATTTATCCCTTCACTTCATTCATATATATATATATATATATATATATATATATATATATTTATAGATATATATATGTGTGTATGTGTGAATATATATATATATATATATAAAATTTCCTTGTATTGGGCTTTGCCTTGCTCTGATACCTTCCTGATTAGCTTAATAACTAACCTCCTGAATTCTTTTTCAGGTAAATTTGGGATATCTTCTTGGTTTGGATCAATTGCTGGTGAACTAGTATGATTTTTTCATAGTGTTAAAAGACTTGTTTTTGTCCTATTGCCAGAGTAGGTTTTCTGGTTCCTTCTTGTTTAGGTAGTCTCTGTCAGAGGGAAGGTCTAGGGCCATAGGCTGTTGTTCAGATTATTTTGTCCCATGGGGTGTTCCCTTGATGTAGTACTCTCCCGAGCACCCCTTTTTTTTTTTTTTTTTTTTTAGTGGATGTGGCTTCCTGTGGGCTGAGCTGCAGTTATTGTTGTCTCTCTGTCTCTCTTCTGGGTCTAGCCACCCAGAAAGTCTACCCGGCTCTGGGCTAGTACTGGGGGTTGTCTGCACAGAGTCCTGTGATGTGAAGCCTTTATGGGTCTCTTAGCCATAGATACCAGCACCTGTTCTGGTGGAGCTGGTAGGTGGGTGTAATGAACTCTATGAAGGTTCTTAGCTTTGGTGGCTTAATGCTCTATTTTTATGCTCATTGGCCTCTGCCAGAAGGTCACACTTTCCAGAGAGCATCAGCTATGGTAGTATGGAGAGGAACCAGTAGTGGGTGGGTTCCTAGAACTCCCAATATTTTATTCCCTTTGTCTTCAGCTACCAGGGTGGGTAGGGAAAGACCATCAGATGGGGGCAGGGCTAGGTGTGTCTGATCTCAGACTCTCCTTGGGTGAGTCTTGCTATGGCTGCTGTGGGGGATGGGGGTGAGGTTCTCAGGTCAATGGAGTTGTGTACCTAGGTGGATTATGGCTGCCTTTGCTGAGTCATGCAGGTTGTCAGGGAAGTTGCGGAAAGCTGGCCGTCACAGGCTTCACACAGCCCTCATGCAAACTGAAGGGCCAGTCTCACTCCCACTGTGTGCCCACAACAGCCCTGAGTCTGTTTCCAGGTAGTGGGCAAGCTGAGTTCGACAACTTGCCCAGGCTACCTGCCTCCCAGCTGTGAAAGAAAAGGGCTTGGTTCTTCTCCTGCCTGTGGAGTCTGCACACCAGATTTGTGCCCTTCCCCCAGGTTCTGCCCAAGAGGCTTTTTGCCCTGTTCAAATTGTTGTAGAGTGCCACTGGAGATTTTCTGCTCCCTGTGGTGTCTCCCCCTCACTCTCCTAGCTGTCCTCTGGATGAATCCCTGTGGTGGCAGGCAGGAATAGCCTACTTGGGGACCCAGCAAGCTTCTAGGGTCTTTCTGCTGCTTCTTCTACCCTTGTATTTCACTTGGCTCTCTAAATTGACTCAGCTCCAGGTAAAGTTGGAAACTTCTCCAGCAAACATACATTCATTTGCTTCAATGTGTGTGTTTGTTCAGGAGAGGAGGCTCTCCCTTTCCCAGTTCCACAGTTCGGCACTCACAGTATTTGGGGTTTCTCCCAGGTCCCACTGGAGCAGTCCACTTCCTTCAGAGGGCTCTCTCCGGATTCAGAAGTTCCTTTTTCTCAATATTTCCACTTTGTTTCATTGGACACCAGTGTGTAGGAGGTTCTCCAGTTGTAAGATGGCTGCCAGAAGTTTCCAGTGCTAAAATATTCTTTTTCACAACCAATAAGAAAATACAGTTTTGAAAGCAACTCAGGTAAAGGAAGAGTCTTTTTTTTTCCTAGAAGCCCAAATATCTCCTGAAGTCCTATTGGCTCTTATTGAGTCACATGTTTATCCCTAAAGTGATCACATGACCAGGGACATGGCCTATACTGATAAAAGATTACATATTGACCTACTGGTGAGTTTTATTCTACCTGATAATAAACAAGGTATGTGTGGTAGTTTGCTGGGGAAGCTATAAAAATGTACCACAAACTGTGTGGCTTAAAACAGAAATTTATTCTCTCACAGTTCTGGAGGCTAGAAGTAGAAAACCGAGGTGTCCGCTGGCTCTGTTAAAACCTCTAGGGGAGAATTCATTGCATGTCTTTCTCTTAAATTAAGTTGCCACCAGGAATCCTTGACATGTTTTGGCTTGTAGCTGCCTAATTCCAATCTCTGCTTCTCTCATCATATGGCATTCTCCTCCATGTGTCTGTGTCCAAATTTCCCTCTTCTTATAATGACAGTAGTCATATTGAATTAGGGCCTAATTACTTGATTATACCTTAATTATATTTGCAAAGACCCTATTTACAAATAAAGTAATATTTGTAGATATTGGGGATTAGGACTTCAGCATATGTTTTTTTTGGACACAATTTAACCCATAATAGGGTGACTGTCCTTCTTAATATTTTTTTTGTTGTTGCTAGAAGGAGGAAATGCATGCTGTAGAGGCAATTGAAAATAGTTATGCATTGTTAAAAATAATGATTTTAGATATCCTGCTGTCTGATTCCCATCTCCTACCTCAGAAGCTCCTTTTCTCTAAAATGCCCACTCTAGTAATTCTGTTTTCCTATAGGACCTCCCATTCATTGACTCCACAACCTCACCCCCCACTTCTTATGGCCTAACTTCCCTCCCTATTTGGCATGGATTGCAAGGTTTGCATTATATTCACTCTGTTGTACATATTCTTAGCATTCTCGTCCTCCTGCCCTTGGTGAAACTCATTGTACAAAACCATGACCCTGGATAAATCTCACTCTTGGTTAGCATTTTGTATATGCCAGTACTGTCTTTTTTTTTTTTTTTTTTTTTTTGAGACAGAGTCTCACTCCATCACCAGTCGCCAGGCTGGAGTGCAGTGGTGCGACCTCGGCTCACTGCAACCTCCACCTCCTGGGTTCAAGCAATTCTCCTGCCTCAGCCTCCCCAGTAGCTGGGACTACAGGCATGCGCCACCATGCCCAGCTAACTTTTTTTGTATTTTTAGTAGACACGGGGTTTCACCATGTTGGCCAGGATGGTCTCAATCTCTTGACCTCATGATCTGCCCACCTCGGCCTCCCAAAGTGCTGGGATTACAGGCGTGAGCCACTGTGCCTGGCCACCAGTACTGTCCTTAATGCACCACATGGAGGATTTCATTTGGTTATAATAACAATGCTATATGTTGTGGGAGTTCAGTGAGGGTGGTGGCAAAAATATTAACAGAAAAATATTAGAGAAAGTTATAGAATATAGTCACAAACCTTCTTGGAAGGCTGAGAAGTTTGCATAATTTCAGTAGAGGTTTCAGCTGAAGGTAGCCTTATCCTTTTTACTTTTAGTTGATAAGAAAGGCAAATAGGAAATGTGGAAAAGTTTATCTGAATAACTTGTTTACTCATGTAGTCTTATAAACTAACTTGATCATTCCAGATAGCTCTCTCAAGAGGAAGTCGACTAAAGATATTTACTTATGAATAGTGTTTGTTTTAGGTCTCAGAACCTGTCCTTTAATGTCTTCACTCTAGTGGTGTTGACTCAAAGCTTTTGTCATTTAATGTGTGCTGAATAAAGGCCAAAGAGGTCAGTGTGTCAAGGACAGCAGCTGCTATGTCTTTACAGCACTCTCCTTGAGTGTCTGTTAGTGTCCTAGACACCCCAACCTGCTCAATCACTGTATTCTGTGTGTAAGTGAATTTATTAATCTGTGGTTGAATCAAGGTCTGCAAGACAGACCTTCCCAGGTAGTGACCCCAACAATATGTTATATGTTAGGTTCAAACATTACTCCTGTTTCAGAGATTAGGAAATTGGTGACACAATTTCACAAAGCTACTAAGTGGTAAAGAATGAATTTAAACCCTGGATGCTGGTCTTCAGAGCCTTGCTCTTGATGATTCTGCCTTTTCTTGTACCATACTGTCCATCCTAATTTCAAACTCTACTACAAAGTCAAAGAAATTTTCTGGTCTGTTTTGGAAGTGAAAGTAGAGGCTAGTCATGCAAGTGTACCTGAACATTCTGGGCACTGTCTCCACCTCCAAAACCCAATTTTCAAGTCTCTCTTCTTCCATTCCTTTCAGAAAATGTTTCTCCTTTGCATTTTACATTTGTTCCCAGCTGTTTCTGATGGGGGTCTGTTGACTCTTTGGAGAGGTTTTGTGCTTGTCATCTTCTCATTATTTTCAAGTTAAAGACCAATGCTCATTGTCCTACTCTTACGGTTTGATTGCCATAAAATGCAAATGTATGCTTTTAGGTATATGTATGCTTTTAGGTATATGTGAATGGACTTAGATAAAATAAATTAAGTTGCCATAAAATAATATGTTGGATATAACTAATAAGACATCAGGCCTGTATTAGTGTATTACAAATATTTTAAAAATTTCTGTTATTGGCTGGGTGCAGTGGCTCATGCTTATAATCCCAGCCTTGGGATTATAGGCTGAGGCAGGTGGATCACAAGGTCAAGGGATTGAGACCATCCTGGCCAACATGGTGAAACCCTGTCTCTACTAAAAATACAAAAATTAGCTGGGCATGGTGGCATATGCCTGTAGTTGCAGCTACTTGGGAGGCTGAGGCAGAAGAATTGCTTGAACCTAGGAGGTGGAGGTTGCAGTGGGCTGAGATCATGCCACTGCACTCCAGCCTGGGCAACAGAGTGAGACTCCATTTCAAAAAACAAAAAAAAAACCAAAAACATATTATGATGTTTCAACATCTTGAAAAACCTTCCTTTGTGGCTAGGGAGACACTGTATGTGTTGTGGCTAGCCGATTCTTAAAGATAACAATAAATTGTTAAGAATTTAACAATACTTAAAGAAAACATAAAATTTATCTATATATTCTAATTGTAAAACATGCTCTTTGTTTGAGACACATTCTCAGCCAGGAATATGTCTTTGATATGCAGCTAACCAATCCATAGTCATACCTCCTATATCTGGTCCAGATATACCAACAGGCAATATTCCTGTGCCTGAATCATCCTAGAGCCATAAGCCAGGCAACTAGGGATGAACCCTATATCCCAAAGGCCACTAAAATTGTTCAAACTAGTCAATCCTAATCCTGCCCTGGCTGTCTTTTCCTATAGAGCTCCCAATAAAGGCAGTGGCCTAAACCTTCCCCTTGCTCTTGTCTTCTGCCTCCTGATCACCCTAGCGTCTATCCTATGAGGCCCTGTGTAGCATGCTATGCATCTTGTTTGTGCAGCAACTATGAATATTAAAAATCTTTTAATGGCATTAGACTCTATGTTATCCCTCAGTCATCTTTGTAAATTAAGACCTGGGCACAATACAATTGGAGATTCAACCACTATTTGATTAATTAGAAAAGGACTATCCAAAATATGAGTATTCCTATGTTTCCTTTTAAAAGTTGCATTTAATATAGTTAGTTGTTGCTTTAAAAATAACTATACCTATGTTTAATGGAACTTAATCTATATGTACTAATTGAAAATCTTAATGGAAGTTAATCTATATGTTTTAATTGCAAAAAGTTC
The DNA here is from genome assembly GCA_963573385.1 of Cacajao melanocephalus. NCBI lineage: Eukaryota > Metazoa > Chordata > Mammalia > Primates > Pitheciidae > Cacajao > Cacajao melanocephalus. The sequence goes on from CAUYLG010034145.1 coordinate 33,080, forward strand.
TCTGTTTGTGACTCTTACTCAGAAGTAGACACGGGGTAATTTGGAGGATATTTCCTCTCCAATGTGTGTCTGAAATTTTATTTTTAAGGAAAAGCTAGAAGTAGAATAATTAACCATCTTATTATAAGAGCTAGTCAGCATTGCTTCCCTCACTACTTGTATTCTTACAGTATAAGTTGTAGATATTGCTCTATGTTGGTTTAAGTGTTCACCTTTATTCTGCTTAATATTCTGCAGAATGTTCACTAGATGTGTGTTTTGCTTCATAGATGGAAAACAAACCTTTAGGCTATTTAAAAATATAACACATTCATTTTTCACTTAAAGACGGCTCACCTACCCTTGTTTCTCCTGAGAAACCTCTTCTTTCATAGCAGTTTTTCTTGATTTTCCTTGGGTAATTAAATAATTGTTCTCACTTCCTGCTTTTGGACTGAGAGGCAAGCCCTGTTTCTAGAGCAGCTTTTGTTGCAGATTATGAGATAAAACCACTTTTCCATTCTTCTTTCTTGTTTCCTTAGATAATACATGTGAAGAACCAGTGGATCCCACTGGATGAGTTAATTGTGAAGTCAACTAAAATGCTAAATGGGGTCTTCTGTGTTATTCATCCATAAAGAGGACACATTGCAAATACAGTAACCTTCCCCTCTAAAAATGATTCTCTTGGCTTATTTTTCAGGACTGTCCATTATTTTCCCACTTCATTTCCTAAAAGAATGAAATTCTTATGTCCTTCTTGTTACAGAGTCACGTCAAATGCACATCATTTTATACACACGCATTCACACTCTCAAGAATATGGCTGTCCTTCTGACACTTTCTGTGGGCCAAAGTTGAGCATGAATTACTTGATATCAGTTTGCCAACAGCAGAAACTATGTATCCGCTGATTTACTCACTTCTTAAAGAAAAATCAATTGTGTCAAATCATCTTGTGGTATGATAGGAAACGTCGTGAGTACAAGTCAATTCAATATTAATTTAGTACCTTGTATTTGACACTGCTTGGCACTGAGCTAAATCTGAATTTCTTGCCCCATAAAACAGTCATAATGGGCTGCACCTTATCATTTTACTGCTACTTACTACTATTTCTACCACTCTACCACTGCCACCACTATAAAGACTACTGCTACTTCTACAACACTAAGTAATATAGGGCACTCAGTATGTAACAGTTTCTTATCATTTTTAATTAATACTCAGAACAGCTCTTATAAGAACAATTAATATGTCTGTTTTATAAACGTACAAACGAAAGCACAAAGCAGCTAAGTAACTTGCCCAAAGTCACATGGCTAGTAAGTGGCAGAATGAGAATAGAAATTCTGGCTTTCTAGCTCCAGAACTGTGCACTACCCTGTCTAACCACTCTTAATTTAATTAACAACACCAGATATGGAATCGATGCATAAAGGAGCATTTACTTTGTGTATTTTAATGCGTTAATGTGAGAAATGTGAACTTCTTTGCCAGTATAGCTGCAAATATCATATCTTTTTATTTTTCTAATTAATTGCAAGAGATCCACCTATTTTATTAGGAGTGCTATCATTTTCTTGAGCTCTTCCCTCCCAACTCTCCGTAATTGTTAAAGAACCTAAGGGATCCTCTGAGTCCCACAGGGTTGCTTCATCCTTCAAACAGCAGATGGACAGCTGGGTTACTGGCTCAGTGCCCTCCTGCTTGCCTTTCATCCTCTGTTTCACAGTTTCCCCATCATCACCGATTCTCCATTGCTCCACAGTGCCCGTCTACTGTGGTAATTATGTCTTGCTAGTTCATTCATTCAGCAAATATTTTTAGTGACCACCTAATATGTGCTTCCCTGCTAGCTGGACTACAAAGAAGATCAAGAGAGACATAAACAGCTCCTCTTTAAGGAGCTTACATTCTGGTGGGAGAGGCAGACAACAAACAAGGAGGCCAATAGCTAAGAAAAATAACTGCAGATTGTTATGAGTGTCCAAAGGAAAGAAGCAGGAAATAAAAAGTTTAGTTCTATTACAGATAGGCAGGCAGAGCATCTGTTAGGAGGTGTCATTTAAGACCCACAATTATAATAATGTCTTAAAATCAGAATATAATGATGGTGCACAACTCTGAATATACTAAAAGTATCTTTGAATTGCTCATTTTATTCAGGTGAATGTTATGGTATATAAGTTACCTATCAATAAAGCTGCCAAAAAAACTATAACCAGGTACTGATATCCTGCAGAGGTATGACCAGAAGTAGACTGTTTTGTATTTTCTGTTTTTGTGCCTATTGAAAATTCTGTTATATGAATTGGGTAAATTCTTAGTTTTGATCTGAGATTTGGCTCTCTTGGGTGGATTATCACTTGTTCGTCTGTATTACAGTATTTATACTTACACTGGTGTTTTCTCCTTCATTGTTTCCCACCCTTGTGAGTTTAAACCTTAAAAAAATTCCCCTTGCTATAATTTTGGTAGAGTTTAGGAGGAAGGAAACCGAGATCTCCTTACTCAAGGAATAGATAGTAACTAGTTTAATCAAAGCATTGTAATTCCAGGTGCTGTGTATTTTCAATAATCTAAGCTTAAGCCAATCAGTGCATTTCTCTAGGTGACCTTCATTAGTAAAGGGTGTCCACATGGCCTAACAACCCAGAGTTAACTGAGGTTTTATTTCATGATTGGTAATAAGGTTTGGCTGTGCTCCTACCCAAACTCTCATCTTGAATTGTAATCACCATAATCCCCACGTGTCAAGGGAGAGACCAGGTGGAGGTAATTGAATCACTGGGGCCGTTTCCCCTGTGCTGGTCTCAAGATATCGAGAGAGTTCTCACGAGATCTGAAGGTTTTATAAGTGTTTAGTAGTTCCTCCTGCATTCTTGCTTCCTCCTACCACCTTAGGAAGAAGGTGATTTGCTTCCCTTTTATCACTCACCATGGTTTTTAAGACTGCTGAGTCTTCCCCAGTTATGCAGAATTGTGAGTCAGTCAAACCTTTTTTCTTTGTAAATTACCCAGTCTCACGCAGTTTTTTACAGCACTGTGAGAACAGACTAATACAATTGGTAAAGTTTCTTCTCTCTCTCTCCTTTCAGATATGACTAGGAAGATTTCAACTCCAGTTGCTTCTGAAAGCCTTCCTGTGACTAAGGTAAGACAGCTTTGGGAGAAAGCAAGTTCTGTTTGTGGCATAAAAGGGAGAGAGAATAAGCTTGGGTACATCAAATACTTCTGATGTCTCCTTTACAGCTGAGCTTATGAAAATGTGAGAAAATACATTCCCCAATTGCTTGAGCCAATTTGAGACAGGATTTCTGTATGTTTGTTTGGCTTTTTGCAGCACAAGTCCTTTATCTGGTACAAATGGGTTGGAGAGATTAAGTAATTGTAATTGCTGTTCCTATAAGAGATGCTGAAATAATAAATTAGAAAGCAAGGCGTATGAAAAGATTACCTGGAGAAGGGGATAAAGTGGAGGTGGGTGCAAAAGGCACCTTGTGTCTGAAGAACTTTAGCAACCGTTGGCCAGTACAGTTTCACGTTGCAGTGGCCGGGGAAAGGGTAATCATATGTAGTGTTTGGGTTGAGGGTAGAGAAGACATGCAAGTAAATTTTATTGAGAACTTAGGTTCTTGGCACTATTTCCATTTCAGATATATTACTACATTTTGCCTCTCAACTGCACTAAGAAATAGATATTTAAAGAGATAGAAACCTGAGATGGAGATAGTAAGTAATACTCCCGCAATTACTCAGTATAAAACTCCTTTGCCAGCCACAGTACCTCTAAGTCTCTCACCATTTATAGCATAGTTTAATAATTTAGGAAGTCAGAAAAGTACAGAATACATGTTTCAAAGGGGTCCATCAAAGGTGCTACTATGAAGATAATGTATTGTCATGTCATAACTCTAAGGAACATTTGCTAATTCAGAATAGATTCAGAAAAAATCATTCCTGAAGGTTTCAGGGTATTTGTGCTAATTGTTTCAATGTACTCATAGCAGAACACCCCAGAGATTTTAAATACTTATCTCAGGACTGAGGAACAACTCAGTTATCTGAAAGGTCTCATCAGGAAGACCTGTACCTGTTAATGCTTGGTAACTCTGGGAAGTCTTCTTAAGTGGCCAACGAATGCCACAAAGCCAGGTGAAAAAGATCTCGGAGGGCTCTGGTGCTTGACTTGTTTCTCTAAGTTTTGCTGAAATAATTTAAAAGATAGATGAAGTGGGAGATTTTAGAGATTATTATTTATATGACATTGTAATTTCTCCCCTTTGCTGGGATCCTCCTCCTCTTCAAAGCAAAGCCTTTTAAAGATGAGTGAATAAAGATTGATTATATAAGGTTCTGGGGAAGAAGGGTTAAGATGGTATGGTTTGCATTTTGTATCACTTTTTCCCCTGCGGAATCATTTTCTTTACCTCTAGGAATCTGGGAGTTGATCCTAGAACAACACAGATTTGAACTGTGTGAACCCACTTACATGCAGATTTTTTTTTTAAGTTGTACGCCATGTGCCTGCCCCTCCTGCCTTCTTTTCCACCCCCTGTATATCTTCTGCCTTTGCAACCTGAGGCAGTAAGACCAATGCTTCCTCTTCCTCCTCCTCCTTAGCCTATTCAATGGAAAGATGAGGATAAAGACCTTTCTGATGATCCACTTCTACTTAATAGTAAATATACTTTATTTTCCTTATGATTTTTAAAATACCATTTTCCTTTTTCTAGCTGGCTTTATTGTGTGACCACAGAATATAATACATATACAAAAGATGTGTTAATTGACTGTTTATGTTATTGGTAAGGCTTGTTAACAGTCGGCTGTTAGTAGTTAGGTTTTTGGGGAGTCAGAAATTATACGCAAGTTTTCAACTGTGCAGGGGGACACTGGTCCCAACCCCCAACTGTACGGGAGTCAACTGTATTTTCTTTATTCCATAAAATATCTGGCAAAAGAAAAAGATATTTATTTTCAAGTATTTGGGTATTTAATCATTGACACTGCAGGGGGAGAAAACTTCTTCCAAAGTTTGATGATTAAGTTAATGAAATAAACTGAAAGTACATAGACTAACAGAAACAAAAGGCATCCAAATGTATTATGTGCCTGAGGGCATCAAAAGAAAAAGTCAGTACCCCATAACCTAATAAAATTTAAAAGCTTATATGCCTTCCTCATAGGGAAGAGGGGAGGGGGGATGTAAGCAACAGGGAACATTAACAATTTGGGGGGGGCAGATAAATAGGTAATAGTTTGTGACAAAGATTGGGTTGTGGTGTTGACCTCCAAACTCTACTCTTGGGATACAATTAATCTTCTCTGCTTGAGATTCCTGGGGGAGACTGTCATGACAATTGAGGTTTTTGGAGGATCTATCTTTAGGCAGCCAAAGGAAGTTCAGAGAAAGCTCCTTCCTGTACTTTGGAGGAGAAAAAAGAAGCAAGAGACCTTGGTTTTCCTTTAGTTCCAAGCACTATTGCATTCTGAGTCCCAATAACATTAAATATTTCTTTGGAAATGAATTATCTGATGTCTTTTCATTCTGGTGTTCTGTTTTTAAGCACATCTTCTTAATATGTTATTTTGTTTCAAAAACTTCATGGTGCAATTGCATGATGAATTAAAATAACAATAAAATGTTTCTCCCTGATAAATATATTTGTTGTTGTTGAGAAGGGGGTCTCACTCTGTTACCCAGGCTGGTCTTGAACTCCTGGCCTCAAGCAATTCTCCAGCTTTGGCCTCCCAAAGTGTTGGGATTACAGGCGTGAGTCACTGTGTCCAGGCTCCTTGATGTTTTTTAAAGGAGCATTAGTAGAATTAAATTTTGAATGCACTGAAAAGTTGTCCTAATTAATATGGATTGTATATAATATGTCCTAATTAATTGTCTGATTGTATATAAATAACCTCATACTTTGTTTAAATTATATTAAAAACTTACTACAAGTAAATCATGGCATATTAGATAAAGTAGTATGATGTCAAAATAAAAATAACATAAAACAACTACAAAACAGATTTTAATTCTGGTTTAAATGTGCTTTTTAAGTATACTGGGAGTAGGCACTTAGCAATTTTTAGCCCTCTGGAATAAAATATGATTCATTTAATCACACGTTTTTATTGAGGTCTATAAAATGTAGAATACTTGATCAATACTTTTAAAATTGGTTCTTTTTAAGTGTTTAAAAAGAAGGTTTAAAACATTACTATCTATGATGATAAACACAGGCCTTGCCATCATCTTGATATTGTTTCAGTGGAAGTGGGTGGATTGTCTCACAGGTTACTGAAAATGAGGCAATAGCAAGGAACACCTGCCCTCAAAGGATACAGACAGTTGGAAATCCTTCTGGGGTGCACTCAACGTACCCATCTCTTAAAAGTCTGCTTCCACCCTGACCTCGCTGAGGGGCCAACAGTTGTGATGCTTCTGTGTGGGAATTGTATTCCATCCTCCTTTCTGATGACTCCTCACCCTCCCTTGGCCTCTTAAGATGGAGGTGCAGGACACTGCTAAAGTGAGCATGCTCACTGGTTGGTACAGCATAAGTTTCCAGGAGCATAGAGAATTTGAACACAATTTTAAGATTCATTTTTTCTATTGCTGAAGTCACATTTAGATCATGAGGATCTTCATTTTTTTCTTTTCTCCCTTACTCTTTTTATTATCTTCTCTTTTATTTCCCTCCACCTCATTCCACCTTTCCTAATTTCCTTGAAGTTACTTGGTAAGGCAGTTGGTATATGGAATGTATATTTTATAATAAAACATTATAAATGGTGGTTAAATTCCTTACTAGTTCATAAGCATGGATATTTTTCAATGGTTTTTCAAAGTGAGACTTATTTAGTTATACTTGAAAATTAATTATATGCAAATATGTATATCTCAGTTACTGGCTGGCTGGAAATTTTAGGTATATGGACATCCTAGAAAGTGCTAGTTCCATGGGGCAGTAAATATCTTTGTCAAATATGAGTAAACTGTCTTAAGCAAAGGAGAGAAGGAATGGAGGAAAATGTTGCAAATAAAAGGAGGTAAGATTTTTAGGATTAATGGTACGTTCGTAGAAGGTGTTAAGGTCTTCAGAAGCCTATGTACTATAATAACCTTAGTGGTGCTGCTGAAATATTATAAAACATTATGATACTAGTAATTAAACTAAACAGAAAACATTTAATTAAAAATAGACAGTTTTCAAAGATAATTTTAATTTTTATCATATTTTATAATTCTTAATAGGTTCGCATTTTAAGTTTTAGGGTTCACTAGAACTTCTAATTTAATTCTGAGGTTTTAATTTGTTAGATTATTTAATTCACCTTTTCCCCACTTGATTTACAAAAAAAAAGTCCATGAGGGAAATTTTACCAATAGTGTTTCACTGAAGAAATAGAGAAAGAAATTAAGAAGAGTAATTTCTTAAGTAAATTATTGCCATCATTAATTAAATGACAGATAATTTTTAAAAATTCTGCTAGGCTAGTAATTTTCTCCTTCTCCATTTGTGTTACCTATCATATTAACTGAATCTTTTCATGTCTCCTGGGCTAGAGATTCAGAGATACTATGTGGTGATCTGGTTACCACATAACGTTAAAATTTTAGCATGTAAAATTAAAAATTTTTAACTTTTTCTACAACTGAAATTCATTTTTGTTCTGAACAGCTATTTCCCTGGAGTGGCAGAAAACTATTCTCTGACTAAGGTGTCTCTTTTTTCTGCTGTATCTACCCGTGCCTAGTGCTAGTGATGAGGTGGATTTCTCTGACTCACTATGTGATCTTACAGAGTTATATCTGTGGTCATTGGGTAGTTGGTCATTGGCAAAAGCAAGTTACCCGACAAAGTCCCAAGCTCTTGTTTGGAAGGCGCTTGCCAGCCACTACTTCTCTCTGCTACTTCTTTATATTCTTAGGAGCATGGGAATCATTCAGCTGGTTTTGCCCAAACTGAATCATGACGAACGTTGCAGCTGATTAAGAGCTTGCTGGTCCTGCAAGATTATGCTTCTATTTCTGATCCGCAGATTATTTACATTCTTCTACCTAGGAAAGGCCCACAGGTTCTTGGAAGTCCTTGGGACAGCCACAGTGCAGGGTCCATTTATCAGAGACCAGTGTCTAGGTTCCAATGGATAATACTTTTTCTGATCTCCCAGTCCAGTGGAATCTTGGGTGTGTTTGCATGATGGGGTATGGGACGGTTATAGCCTTTTTCTCTTGGCGATTCCTTCCAAATCTGTTTTTCTTCCCCAAGTTTTGAGTTTCTCATGCCTCAGGTTTTTGAACCTCCAGCAAAGAACAATCTAACTGGCTGAATGAGAGGAGCAAGAATAAGAAGGCCAAAAGATGACAGAAAATGTGAATGGAGACCAATGTTAGTTATTTCAAAATCTATTCCACCATTTATCATTAATTCATTTCCCTTACTAACCATATCTAGTCAGTCATATTCCACCGGATATGAACACTGTTACCTCTCTTGAGTTCATTCTGTCCATTGCAAGGCAGATTTAGGGAAACCTTCAGTGGCTTCACATTTTCTGCAGAATAAAATCTAAAGTTCTCAGAGCAGCATTAAAATTTCTCCCAAATTAGATTCCAAATGAGAACCTTCATTTCAGCTTTCCCTACATCCTATCCACCTAACCCTTCATACTTTCTTATTTTGGAAAATGTCATTCATATATTTGTATATTTGCTCACGCTAATTTCTTTACCTAGAACTCTTTTGTTGACTTTTAAAAGACTGCTTAATGTCTACCTTGCAAGGCTCAGGCCATATGCTGCCTCATCCAAGAAGGCTTCTTAGGTTTCTCAGGAAAAAACTACCCTTTTTCATTTTTTTTCAAGTTTCCTAGCTTTTTTTTTGTGGGTGGTGGGGGTAGATTCTGCCTTGATTAAAATTATTTGTTGAAATGTTCAATATCTCACTAGATTTGAACATCTTGAAGGGAATAATTGTATATCATTCCAACATTTAACAAGATTTCTAATATTTTTCGGTCAATTTTTCATTGCCCTCTCAGATGCTCTAAAATGGCCAAAATAGCAGTGACTCCTATTTTGTAACTTGTTCTCTCAATAGAGTTTCCATTTAATGGTCTAAGATTAGGGGACCACAAGAGGAACAAATGTGAGTGTCCTAGATAAACCAGGCCCTATGGTCACCCTATGTGACTTGGTTGCTCTTTTTAAAGAGATGAAAAGTAGGATGGGGGAAGGGAAGAGGAAGGCATATTCCTCTCTTACAAAGTCGGTGCCTACAAGCTGTCCTCATCACTTTCATTACATTCTAAAAGACAGAATGTAGTCACATGGCCACATTTAACTGCAAAAGAAGCTGGAAACATACGGCTAGGTGCCGTGTTTCTAGTTAAACTCAGGGTTTATTACTAACAAGGTAGGCAGGCTAGGTATGGTGGGCAGCCAATAGTCTCTGCTAGACAGACTGAATTTGAGCATTTCCTTTATTCCTGAGATAGTGTATACCTAAAATGTCTCCAAACTCATAGAATGGAGTGGTTTATTTTGGGATACCAGGGAAATACCTTTTTTCACACTAATAATAACAAGTAGATCATTTCCTTTTCAAGACAAGGTACATAATACAAATTTTGGAGGGAAATGTTTTTTTAGAAAGCAGGTCAGAGTGTAATATGTTTGTCTTTTGAGTATAGTTTTGTTATGCAGTTAATTGAAAGATGATATTCAATAGATGGTCTCAGTAAATGTAGTTTAGAAGAAATTGGTGAGGAAAACTTACTGTTAAACTGAGGGTTCTACATCAAAGAATTGCCAGCTTGCTCTTCTAGCTCTGCTCTGGCAGATTTGATGTAAGAGAGTGAGCTTCCCTGCTTTTCGTACTGACATTACATCAAGGAGGACTAAATCTTCAGCTGCCTTCATTAATTAGCCATGCCATCGAGTGGGCAAACCCAGCTTAGAGAAATTTAGCCGTAGGCACCCATGGTGTGTCCACAGCAGGAAGGTGTAGGCCAGTGTGTCTCCAAGTGGTTTCTCTGATGATTTCACAGGAGGTGAAATGCTCCCTTACAGATCTATCTCTTTAATCAATGGTGACCTCAATATGTCATCTCACATTCTTTTTGAAAAGAATCTGAAGTACAAGAGCTATTCCTTAAATTTGAATGTATACTTTTTCCTGTTTCTGCAACCCCCAATTTTGCTATCAGTCATGGTTGCTAATATCCCTGCTGTCTTCAGCAGAGCTGCCAACTCTGTCAGTTTCTGAAATATTGTTTATGCAGGAGCAATTTATTTTTTAGAGAGATGAAAAGCAGATTGCAAAAGCAGTCTATTGCCAACTTGTTAGAATGTATGTATTCTAGTTCAGAACACTTCCATATAGCTATTGAATTATTATTTACATTGATTGGTAAAGTGCTTCTCAAACAATTGATTCATAAAACAATCAGTCTATGCTTGACATAATTAGCAATGTTTCTTTATTTGCACTTATAGGAAATTTAATAATGCTATTCAAAATACGGGACATATGGAGGATGAACTATGACACTGCTTCATGGTGAAATTTTTTGTCATGTGACACATGTGCTATGCGTAATTTTTGTGGCAAAGCATATTTTTCCTCGATTTTCTCATTTAAAATAGTTTATTATTTGTTTCAAAACAACTTTTTACGTTTGCTGCTATTTTAAAAAATACTTGTGGTAATGCAGGTAGGGCAAAATAGCTCTTGTTTTATTTAGTGCTCTTATTTTTAAGAAAAGGTAAACAATTCCAAACATTTCTAAACATGTTGAGTGTTGCAGGGAAGAAAATATACTTAAAAGTGGACTTTCTAAGGAATGCTTATACACTGTTGGTGGCAGTATAAATTATTTCAGCCATTGTGGAAGACAGTGGCAATTGCTCAGAGACCTAAAGACAGAAATGCCATTCAACCCAGCAATCCCATTACTGGGTACATACCCAAAGGAATATAAATCATTGTATTACAGAGATACATGCATGCACATGTTCATTGCAGCACTTTACAATAGCAAAGGCATGGACTCAACCTTAATGTGGATGCTAATCAATTAAAGACTGGATAAAGAAAACATGGTACATTTACACCATGGAATACTATGCAGCCATAAAAAGAACTAGATTATGCCCTTTGCAGGGACATGGATAGAGCAGGAGGCCATTATCCTTACCAAGCTAACACAAGAACAGAAAACCAATACCTTATGTTCTCACTTATAAGTGGGAGCTAAATGATGAGAACATACGAACACATAGAGGGAAACAACACACACTGGGACCTTTTTGGAGGGTGGAAGGTGAGAGGATCAGGGAAATAACTAATGGGTACTAGGCTTAACATGTGGGTGATGAGATAATCGGTACAACAAACCCTCATGATACAAGTTTACCTTTGTAACAAACTTGCACTTGTATCCCTGAACTTAAACGTTTAAAAAAGTGGACTTTCTGCCTTTCATTTTTTCCTTAATGTCACACTGTGTTCTAACTTTCTCTCTCTCCTTTATTCTCTCCCCCCACTTACTTTTTAAAAAAAGAATGTCTAATATATTATTTTAAAATTCCTCTGATCTATCTCTCTCTATCCTTCTCTCAACATCTTGCATAACTTAGGTAGGTTCTAAGTTATTTTTCTTTTTCAGAATTGATTATCCTGGGAAATGATTCCCTCACTCTGACTGCTATTCTATATGTAGGAAATCCAAAATGTTAATGAGTTTTAACCTGGGTGGGATAACTGGAAAGTCAGTGACTTTCTAGCTCTTTCCCATTCTCTATTACTCTCTTGTCTCTATTATACATTTTATAAACAGATTAATATCAAACATTATTATAAATTTTCTTGAGAGAAGACAAACAACAGCCAGGGCCTTGTATTTCATAACAGCAGTTATTTCTGCTTCCAGGCATAGTGACCATTGTTCAGTCTGACTTCCATTAACTTGTTGAATAATTCTATTGAAAAGTTATGTTTTTTATTTCCTGACTCAAAATGCAGTTAACCTACATGCTATTTGAGAATAAACCTCTATTTTTCATTGTGATTATACAAATGGTAAAGTGTATGGTTCCCCTTTCTCTCTCTGGACAAAATGAGAAAGGCATAATTTTTGGTTTTTAAAGTAAATGTTTTTTAAAAATAGTAAAAGGAATAAAGCAACTGCTTGAATAAAAGACATAAACATTTCAGAAAGTTTTCAATCTTAGTTTTTGCCATAAGTTTTCTCAAGATTGCATAGTAATCAGCACCATGGTTACAAAGAACTAGTTATCGTTGGTTCTATGTGTTTGTAATTCTTATTGTTTAAAATAATTACAGAATTTTATTTTTTATGTACTGAGAAATTTATAGAAAATAAGTGTCTTATAATGTTCACCATTTGTTTTTTTATTAGTTGTTTTATTTGCCGTGTAAAACATCTGCCTGTATTAGCAAGCAATACTTTCATCAATGGTGTGCAGATCACTTTACTGTATATGATATAATTTAGTTTCTGGATTTGTTCATGAATCAAATAAATGATTAAATAGCTATTAAAAAGAATAAACACATTCTTATTTTTCTGATTATGTATTTCACATTATTTTACTTTTCAAACCACAAATTATTTTATTTCAAATGGTCATTTTGGATATTTACAAAATTAGTAACAGCTAATGCTAGAAAGAGCTATGTGAAATTACCATTTTACATTTTCATATCAGATAGTGTGCCGTGCCTCCTGATCATGTAGTGTGTATGCTATTAAATAAAGTTTGGGATGGATGATAATAAGACTACTGTAAAAATTAACATGATTGTAATCATGCTATTTTTTTGAAAGTGAGACTTATTTAAACTTAAATTGATTATATGTGTATATATACACATGTATATATGTATATATACATATATAACATATATACATATATATAACATATATACATATATTACATATATACACATATACATATATAATTACATATATACACATGTATATTACATATATACACATATATATTACATATATATATGTGTGTATATATATATTACTAACTGGCTAGTAATTTTAGGTACATGGACACTCCAGAAAGTGCCAATTCTGTGGAGCAATAAATAACTTGGCCGAATATCTGAGTAAACTCTTAAGCAAAGGAGAGACGAAATTGAGGAAAATGATCCAAAAAAATGGGGTAAGTTTTTTAGGATTAATGATACATTAGTAGTAGGCATTTGTTAAAGTCCTCAGAATTTGTTGCCTAGGTAACTGTAATAACCTCCTAAACTAGTTTATCTGCCCACAGTCTGCCCCTCTCTAATACATTATTCCCATACATTTTGTCATTGAATGCAAACAATTATAACGTGCTCTTATTTGGAATTTCTCACTGATTCTCTTTCACCTGTAAGATAGTCTATGCTCATTGGTGTGATGTTTGAGGACCCCTTTGTCTAGTCTCAGTTAATAGCATCATCAGTTTTACCCTGGTGGCTCACCCTGTCTGTCCAGTGTACTGAATAACTCAATTTGCCTGGATGCTCCAGGCTTTCCCTTGCCTCTGAGCTTTTGATGTGTCTCTTCTCCCATCTCAAACTGTCACTGATGTTTGCCATGCTCTTGTGCTTCTGGGCCAAGCTGTAAGTATTAACACTTCTGGGAGGACTTCTCCAATCCTAAACCTACGAAATACCTGGGCTAGTGTCCCTATACCCTTCCAAATAGTCTGTGCATAAAGTTACCCTATCACTCATTTACTTGTCTATCTTACCACTGGACTGAATGACTGAGATTAACTAAATGTGTATCATGGTAATGAAACAAAATGGCATTGAAATTCCAACAAGTTTGCTTCTTTCAGAAGATAAATTGAGAGCTCTATTCCTTCCAGTCTCAAACATTCTAGTAGATAGGGGCTATCTTTCACCTTACTACTCTTCTTTGGTATTGAGATGGGTTATTAGTCACTTCTGGATTTACTCTTTCACTGCAAAAGGAAAGAGATTATTTTCCTATGGATATAAATTATCCTATATGATATAGATGGCAATGATGACTATAACCTGTTTTATTGGAGAAAACAATTATCTCTTTATAATAAAGGCAGGCATGAATAAATGGATTAATAAATGCTTTAGGGAATCTCTGAATCATTACATTGATTTGAATATCCACAATCCTATCGGAAAATATCCACATCCTATCGGAAACCTATTCAGTTCTGGCTAGACTATATAAAAGTTACATTGTTAATTCTCATATCTTTAATTTTATTAATTGATCACACAATTATTGATTTCTTACTCTGTGCCAAGAACTGTGCTAGATACTGACGGTGACTAAAACATGATCTCTGCTCCCAGAGAGCTTGTAGATGTAGATGTACAGGTAGAAGCTTCATCTCCCTTCAAAGGACTGGAATGTAATTAAAATAGATCTGATAATAATTGTTCTGAGGAGTGCTTTATATTTTTACAGAAGCCCTATTTTGGAAATATTTGTTGAATAAATAAGGGGATCTTAAAATTTTCAACTTGAAAACAAAATTAAGGATAGCCAATTGCCAATAAACAATGAACACTTTGATAGTATGATGGCAAAAGCTATGTCCTATTTTCCTATTGATCAATAAAAATATACCCTGAAAGGGGAATTTCTATAGAAAAAAATTTGAACTTCATTCTCACTTGATTATTTTTTCTTAATAGCTTCATATTTCACATGGTACCATGGGATATTACAGTGGTGGCATTCAATAAATCTAAGGCAACAATAGAAATAATAATCTATTCATATAAATCATGATAAAATACTAATAAAACACAATCTTACTGTGTAGTAATAGAAAATAAAATGGTATGAGCTGTGTATGGTTGTGTGAGCCTATAGTCCCAGCTACTTGGGAGGCATGGTATGAAGATAGTGACAGATGAATAAAGAATTATATGTGCCTTGTATTTCCAATTTTTATTTTTGAATTTCTTTAAAATAGTTGCATTTAGTTCTACAAAATACATCTTAAAAATTTTATGGCTAAAATACTTAGGTTTTCATTTACCAAATTCTAGAGTAAGCATGCTTTGCTTTATGACTCATTTTGCTCACAAAGCAAACTTTCTAAATACTGAATGAATTAGAATTCAGGAAGTAACCTTAAAAGTCTGGCCCTTGCCTATACTGGTTTATATTTTCTTTCCATTTGATGTTAAAGGAAGAAACATGTATGAATTCATTCTCACCACTGCATGTGTGATCCTGATTGACGTTTGAAAATTTCAGACCTAGCTTAATTCTTTTGTCACTCGGAAAGATTTTTGGGTCTGTTTTTGATTTTCTACTTCTTCTACGCCATTAACCTCTTATTAAACTACAGGAAGGATGGGGGCAGGAGGAAGGTGTTGGGAACAGGAGGGGGCATGGGGCGGAAAGAGGTTTTAACTGGGGTTATGGACATGATTCTGGGCTTCAAGTGTTTTCTCAGTCTCTCTTCAACAAGCACTCAAGAAGTACATTGTGCTTCCTTGACAAAAAGTGCAGATTGATGTCTTCCTGTGAATGCTGTGCTTTGTAATAGGCACCGATGGTTGGTTAAAGGTATCTGTGTTTCTAAAGAGACTGTTTGATTTGAAGCCAGTGGAGTCATGGGAGTGGATGGTAGCTGCCACTTCTTTACAGGCTTGGGAGAAACTTAGTTCCAATAATTCTGAAATCTGAGTTAGTTCACAAGGGTTGCTTGCAAAAGATTTCCTGAACGAATTTGAATGGTCTCTGTCAAAGGAATTGGGCCCTGTGGATCTGTTAACAGAAAATTGCACAGTTGCATAGTGATTTGGGTAGATTGATACATAAAGGAAAGTGGAAAGAATCATGGGCACTTCTAAGAACCAAATTATTATACAGTCCCTTTGTTTCTGCAGTAGTGTCAGCTGGTATCAGGTTTCTCATTATCTCTGATGTTAAGCAGCCTCCAGAGAGGTTGTGTGGAAGAATCTGTACTGCAAATAGTTTATTTTCTTTGAAAGATTTTATAGAGAAATACGTGAAAGGATATAGATCACACTTTGATCACTAATTACCTTGCTAGCGGGGTGGTAGTGGGAATATAAAACAGTTGGGGTGGTGATGGTGACAAGCTCTTAGGCTTTTTTAAATTTACACATTTCTTATTTGAATGCCAAGAACATTAATTAAAAATTAAAAAAAAAAGGTTTTTTCCAAGAAGATTTATTTTTAAGTTTATTATTGGGATTATACATCTTTGACTCTTTCAACCAAAAAAGAGTGGGATACAGAAACGTATAGATATAAAATCAAAATTTTAGAGAAACTAAGTAATCCTCTCAATGAATGAAACAGAGACATCTGTGGAGTGCTAGCCTTCTAGCAAGTTCTCAGTGCGCTGTAGTCTTGTCTTTTGGGTTGTTAATTCATTCCTGAGCACAGGGAAAAGAGGCAGATATCCTTGTTTCCGTTTAAGAGAGGGAAATTTCAAGAAAAAAGGTTGCCCACTGAGAATAGTTGAATAAGTTTTGAAACATTGACATAATGCATTAAAAAAGATGGATATGTTTTGGAAAAATTATTCACAATAGGCTGTTAAGTTTAAAAAAAAGGATTAAAAATGTCACACAAACACACATAGAAACACTATTGTGATAAAAGGGATTATATGTGTGATTGGGTTATAAATGATTTCCACTTGTTTTAATGTTTGTTGTAAAATTTAACATATAGAAAAGTATAATGCACATATATACCTACATGCATTCATATGCATTAGTCTGTCGTTACACTGCTGTAAGGAACTACCTGAGACTGGGTAATTTATGAAGAAAAGTTTTAACTGACTCACAGTTTTACAGGCTTAATAGGAAGCATGACTGAGAGGCCTCAGGAAACTTACAATCCTGGTGAAAGGCAAAAGGTAAGCCTTATTCATGTGGTGCCAGGAGACAGAGAGCGTGCTAAGAAAGCCGCACACTTTTAAACCATCAGATCTCAGTGAGAACTCACTCATTGTGAGAAGAGCAAAACAGAAACCACCCTCATGGTCCAATCACCTCCCGCTTGGGCCCTCCTTCAACATGTGGGGATTACAATTTGGCGTGAGATTTGGGTGGGATACAGAGCAAAACCGTATCAACATACGTATGCACACACCATATATATATATATATTTAAATTTCCAAAAGGCTTGTGTGCCCACGCAGGGTACCAGTACCTTTAAAGCTCTCTGTTATGTCCTTTCCCAAATGCATCTGCTCTCTTCCTGTCCCCTCTTTTCCAGGTAGCCACTATCTGTCTTTTGCCTGACTCATTCCCTGGCTTTAAAAAATGATTTATTTTCTATGTATTTTCTCTAAGCAATATATTGCTTGGTGTGGAAAAACGGAGCAGTGAGCACAAATCTATTACCTTTAGATGAAGACTCCCAGGAGAAGATAAAGTGAGCAGTCTCTGATTCATTGGCTTCAGGCACCTTTACCGTTTCCAAGAGTGCCTTCTTGGAGAAGCAAGTCTACAAAGTTCTGACTGAGGCCTTCAAGGCAATCAGTGTATCCATCTTTACTGATATTGAATACCTGCTAGCAGTGTAGTCAGAGAGAGGAGACTATGTTCTGTCTTCTTTCAAGGTCACCGGTTTACTTTGCAGGTCTCAGGTTTAACCAAAGACAAAACATTTTGTGAAATGGGTGAAGTTGGCTGCTTCAGAACACAGGGCCAGGGCATTTAGAGGAGAGTGAGAGCATCATCAGTACATAATCAAGGATAGCAAGGCAAATGTGTAAGAATCTCTGCTAGCCTGATTCTTAAACCTGTCCTTAGGGAAAATAGAAATATTTAATTAGGACTGTTAGGTATCTGTCTCTTGAGTGATGGGTTTTCTTTTCTTTTATTTTCTTTCTTTTTTCTTTTCTTCTTTTTTTGGAGAAGGAGTTTGCTCTTGTTGCCCAGGCTGGAGTGTATTGGTGTAATCTCAGCTCACCACAATCTCCGCCTCCCAGTTTCAAGCGGTTCTCCTGCCTCAGCCTCCCAGTAGCTAGGATTACAGGCATGTGCCACCATGCCCAGCTAATTTTGTGTTTTTAGTAGAGATGGGGTTCCTCCATGTTGGTCAGGCTGGTCTTGAACTCCCGAGCTCAGGTGATCTGCCTGCCTCGGTCTCCCAAAGTGCTGGGATGACAGGTGTGAGCTACCGTACCGGGTGAGTGATTCTAGCCTGTGCTGCTTGTCATACAGGCCTGTGCGTGGCTGACACCCTGGGATTTCTCTTCTCTATCTTGAGGATTTTTCTGGCCTTTTGCCTCTTTCCTGGGCTCCTGTTTTCTAACACTCAAGTGTTTTTGTTTGTTTGCTTACTTACCCTTTCTTATTTTATTAGTATATATCTTCTAGTAGCTTTTTGTGAATGACTGGGTGGAATATATACTTTTAGAATGTTTTTCTGAAATGTCTTTACTTGACAGATAAATTGGCTCAGCATAGTATTCTATTAGAAATGATTATCCTCTTGAATTTTGAGGTATTTCTTCGCTGTCATCTTGCTTTCAGGGTTGCTATTGAGAATTGCAAAGCCATTCAGATTCCTCATACTGTCCATATGATGGGTTCTTCCCCATTCTTCCTCACAGTTCTGTTAACAAGTAGATGTTTCACTTTGTCATCATTGTTCCAAAAAAAATAAGTTATGCTTTATAATAAGTATCTTTTGATCTGTGCTGGGCATTCAATGTGCTATTTCAATCTTGCATTTTAGGCTGAATGATGATATTGGTCATTGCTTTTATTCCACTTTATTTGTTCTCTTTAGAAAACCTATTTGGATGCAGCATTTCAGGAACTGCTCCTTCTAAGTCTCTTATCTTTTAAAGCTATTTTTCATTTCTTGGTCTTTTTTTCTACTTTCTAGAAAAGTTTCTTCTTCTTGATCTATTAATACTTATATTAAGTTTTCATTTCAGCCATCATGATTTTTAAAACTTTCATGAGTACTTATTTTACTGGATGCTTCTTTGTATAGTATCCAATTTGTGCCATAGTATCTTCTTTAATTACTTTGAGAATGTTAGTGAAAATAATTTGACAGTTTCTTCTCCTGTCAAGTTTCCTCCTGTTTTCTTAGACTTTTTTTTTTTTTTGAGACAGAGTCTTGTTCTTGTTGCCCAGGCTATAGTGCAGTGGCATAATCTCAGCTCACTGCAACCTCCACCTCCCGGGTTCAAGCTATTCAACTGCCTCAGCCTCCTGAGTAGCTGAGATTACAGGCACCTGCCACAATGCCCAGCTAATTTTTGTACTTTTAGTAGAAATGGTTTCGCCATGTTGGCCAGGCTGGTCTGGAACTCCTGACCTCAGGTGATCTGCCCACCTCAGTCTCCCAAAGTGCTGGGATTACAGGTGTGATCCACCACGCCTGGCCCTTAAATTAATTTTTAAATGTAAGTTTGTTTGGTTTCTACCTTCCAGGTTAGAGCTTTTCTTCAGACGTCTGATCATCCTTGAGTATCTGCTAATGATCGAGATGACCATCCTCCCCTTTCCCGCACCAAGTGTAGGCCTTGTTACCATTACCCTTTATTGTAAGGAGACTTGGGTGGGCTGTTTGTGGCAATCTCTAATTACATATCTCTGGTTTTTCCTCTTGTGCTGGTCAGATTATATAGAAAAAAGCTTTCCATTGGTTGTTGGGATTCTGGAGGGGAAGTTATTTTTTGCTTTTACAATTGGGAATGAATATAAACACACAGTTTGAAATTACAAATAGGCACTTAAACTCTCACTTTGCATAGCATCCCTCCAGCCAGAGAGCCTCAGATTATATCCAGAAATTTAAGCTGAGAGGTGGTGAGGGAAGTTCCTCAGCACCATGGGTTAGAAGATCTAATTACCAATCTACTGCTTCTCAGTCTTTCTACAGTCCTTTTGATTATAATCCCATTTCCCTAATTCTTCTCTGGTTCCAGAGCTATTGAATGATAAAATATCCTGAACTTGTAGAGCTTCTGTGGTCTAAATAAGGCTGTTACAAAATTTTCTCCTCTATCGGCTTGGGACTTAGCTTTCTTCTATCACTAAGTCAGTTACTACACATCCATCTCCTTTGAACTATCCAAATCCACTAGTTTATTGTTGTACTTATAGGTTTAAGTCCTTTTAAAAAATAACTCCTTTTACTCTGGTTTTAGTGAAGTTTGGGGAGAAAGCAAATTTCGATGGATGATTTTGGCCCTCGTAAACACCTAAATAACTTACTTTTAAAATTTTTTTGGTCTTACGTATATGTTTAACAGTTAATATATCTAATGCTATTAAAGCCATGTTCATTTTGACAAAAACGTTAAAATAAATATAATAAGCAAAAAGGAGCCAGGCATCTACATAAAAAATAGAGAAAAGTAGAAATTTCTTAAAATTCCTGATGGACTGGTTAAATCTTTCCACAGAAGGCTGTTCTACGGGTGGCTGAGGCAGGAGAATCTCTTGAACCTGGGAGTTGTAGATTGCAGTGAGCTGAGATCCTGCCACTGCACGACTCCAGCCTGAATGACAGAGCAAGACTCTATCTCGAAAAGAAAAAAAGAGACTGGTCTAGTTGTGAGTGGCCTGGACAGTAAATGTACCAACTGACATAAGACACATGTGCTTGTAATAAGTAAATATATATATATTATAAACACATATATTTCCAAGAATAGGTAATATGAAAGTAAAGAATGGACTTGTAGAATAAGTTTATAGGAAGCTGAACCAAATCTAGGAGTAGAGACTTAGAGACTCCATGTGCAGCTCTTGCGTCTTGCTGGCCTGCAAAGTACATACTTTCTATATGTGAATTAGGGTTACTCTCTCCAGCACATACTCTACTTCCTCATATAATCCCATATCCCATTGCTTCTGATCTTCTTTTCTGCCTGACCACTTGGAAATAAATGTTGTGAAGATCTTGAGGGTTGTCAGTGATTTAATGTATTACTATTTGTGGTTTACACATTTGGAAATTTCCAGGGATTTCCTGAAAATGGTACTTTAATATTATCTCCAATAATATTCATGTCAGGAGGCAGTATGGGAGGGGATTAAAATGGGCTAACTTGTGCTGTGAGGACTAATTCCAGCAGGTCTAGAATTAGACTTCTAGTGGATTAAAATATGTACCTAAATAGCACTGACCCCTAGTAAAGGCATAAAACATTGACTCAGAGTATTGCTTTGTAATTAAGGGTCAGTATTCAGGGAGGTTTACCTGTCAGCTGGTATAAACTGTTGATAACAGTGAGATCCAGGATTTCTTCCCAGGGGATTCTGCTCTTGAGACTGCATATTCCACAATTTATGCATTATACTGATTATGGCCATTTGGAGAGTTTCCAGCTTGGAGCTGTTATGAAAGAACTACTCTGAACAGTCTAGTACATGTGTTTTGGTGAATAAATATGTTTATTTTTGTTGGGTATATACTTGAGGGGGAATTGTTTAATAATTAGATAGGCATGTTTTCAGCCTTAGTAGATTTTGCCAGAGAGTTTTCTGAGGTGGTTGTACCAATTTACACTTCCATGCAGATGAGCTTTAGATGGTTAAAAAATGTTGCAGACTTCCTTGGCAAATGAGAAAACTCCTTTCTCATTGACTCTTTCTATATATAAATCAACTAAATATTTTATTTTTTAATTTTTCTTTATAATTTTTATAGGCTCTTTTTTTGTTTGTAGATACGTTGCATAGTGGTGAGCATTGGGCTTCTAGTGTGCCTGTCACTTGAATAGCGAACATTATCCAATAGGTATTGGATGTTCGCTATTCAAGTGACAGGCACACTAGAAGCCCAATGTTCAACACTCATCCCCCTGCCATACCTCCCCACTTTTGAAGTCCCCATTGTCTATTATTTACTTCTGTGTGTCCATGTGTACCCCTTATTTGGCTCCCTCTTATAAGTGAGAACATATAGTATTTAATACTCTGTTTCTGAGTTATTTCACTTAAGATGATGTCCTCTGGAGTTAATTTTTGTGTAAGGGGTAAAGAAGTGGTCCAGTTTCAGCTTTCCGCACATGGCTAGCCAGTTTTCCCAACACCATTTCATTTATTAAACAGATAATCCTTTCCCCATTGCTCGTTTTTGTCAGGTTTGTCAAAGATTGGATGGTTGTAGATGTATCGTGTTAATTCCAAGGCCTCTGTTCTGTTCCATAGGTCTATGTCTCTGTTTTGGTACCAGTACCATGCTGTTTTGATTACTGTAGCCTTGTAGTATAGCTTGAAGTCAGCATGATGCCTCCAGGTTTGTTCTTTTTGCTTAGGATTGTCTTGGCTATGTGGGCTGTTTTTTGGTTTCATATGAAGTTTAAGGTGGTTTTTTCCATTTCTGTGAAGAAGGTCAATGGTAGCTTCATGGGGATAGCACTGAATCTATAAATTACTTTGGGCAGTATGGCCATTTTCACTATGTCGATTCTTCCTAACCATGAGCATGGAATGTTTTTCCATCTGTTTGTGTCCTCTCTTATTTCCCTGATCAGTGGTTTGTAGTTCTCCTTGAAGAGGTCCCTCACATCCTTTGTTAGTTGTATTCCTAGGTATTTTATTCTCTTTGTAGCAATCGTGAATGGGAGTT